>JAODAL010016524.1:0-80407 GCA_025379985.1 Phyllomedusa bahiana
TACCTAAGGCCTCCCAACCTACTTAGTGCCTACCAACCTATCTAATGGAGGTCTACCTAGATACCTGGGGCCCACCTACCGGATATTATAAATCTGAGCAGTACAGACCACAGCTGTAGCACAGTCTCCAGGGGGTTAGTCCTTTGTTTCTCCCCACCCCTATAGAAGACTGTACCTCTAAGCTATGGCATGTAGCCACTCTCACAACCATAGGAACTTTGTATAGTTGGGGGGACAGTGAGGGAGGTCCTGGAAAAGTTAGGACTCTAAGATATTTGTGTCCATAACTGCAGGGATGAGTGGGAGTCGGGAAAAGTCATCATGTTGGTCTGGAACCAAATGCAGAAGAAAAGGCAAAGTGAACGACTCTTCACCTGTGAGTCAGAAGATGTAACTGGCTGGGGAGGGTGCAACTGTGTTGGGGGAAAAAATGGCTAGAAAGTTGGAGGTAGATTTAAACTAGGGACTGGGGTAAGAGTAATTACAAAGATAGCGTGCCAGATAGGGAAGGTCGAGGGCTGGGAATTAGGAATAAAACATGGGGTGGAGTGGAGGGAGGGGTGTAGCAATAGTTAAAAAGAACAGGGAGAAAGGAATAAAAACTGAAAAATCTCTAAATTGCATGCTGACCAATGCCAGGAGTCTCACCAAAAAAATAAATAAACTACAATTATTAATTGCTGAAGAAAAATATGACATAGTGGGGATAACTGAGGCATGGTTGGATGAGAGCTACGACTGGGCCATTAACTTACAGGGTTACAGTTTATTTAGAAGAGACCGTAAACACCGTAAGGGGGAGGTGTATGTCTCTATGTAAAATCTTGTCTGAAGTTAACACTGCGAGAAGATATAGATACAGGAAATGAGCATGTGGAATCATTATGGGTAGATATACATGGGGGTAGATACAATAATATAATTCTAATAGGGGTCTTCTATAGGCCCCAAAATATAACAGAACCCATAAAAGATGTACTCCTCAGGCAAATGATGAGGTGACTAGTCACATATATTGGGAAATTGAAACCTGTAGCTCTAATGATAGAAACAGGTTTGTAACGGCCGGGACAGTGGATCCTCCATACCTCCGCAAGCGATGGTGTAAGCCACGCCAGGAAATGGAATCTAAGTAGGTCCCAGTTTTCACCAGAGCCCGCCGCAAAGCGGGATGGACTTTGCTGCGGCAGGAGTCTACCAGGTCGCTACCCCTGACGTGACTTGCTTGCGATGGCAGCCAAGGTGAGCGTAGTACAAAATCGTGAGGCGTAATCGTAGTCGGGGACAGGCGGCAAGGTCAGGGCAGGCGGAAGAGGTTCAGAGTCGAGAAACGTAGGCAGAGATCAGAAACATGGCAAGACAGTAAATACTCAGGAACACTTTCTCTAGGGCTCAAAAGCAACAAAGATCCAGCAGGGAAGTGACGTGGATCCATACATTATATAGGGTCAGCGCCCGGCAATTATCCAATTACCGTCACGCTGTCCCTTTAAATTCATATGAATGAGTGCGCGCGCTCGCTAGGTGGCGCGCGTGCACATTCCGGCCGGCAGGGAAAGAGCGCAGGACAGATGCGCGGTCAGGTAAGTGGATGGGACGGGTGCGCCCGCAGCCGATGGCACTGTCAGCGGCACCACCTGTCCCCGCAGGACGGGACGTGGCGCCACCCGTTACAGTACTCCCACCCCTCCCCCTTAGACCTCCCCTCCTTTTTAGCCTGAAGGAACCTGCGGATGAGACCGTGATTCAAGATATTCGATTCTGGCTCCCAGGATCTCTCCTCAGGTCTGAAGCCTTTCCAATCCACGAGGAAAAAATGCTACCCTCTGACAGTCTTCATGGCCAGGATTTCTTTTACTTCGAAGATGTCAGTAGAATCAGCTACCGGAGGAGACGATAAATTTTCCTGAGAAAAGCGGTTCAGGACCAGGGGCTTGAGGAGGGAGACGTGGAAAGAGTTTTGGATCCAGAGCGATGGGGGTAAGCAGAGTTTGTAAAGCACGGGTTTAAGCTGCCGGAGCACCTTGAAGGGTCCCAGGAAGCGAGGACCCAACTCTGTAAATGGGGAATCTTCCGACGTTACATACTTTGAAGAAAACCACACTTTTGTCTCTGGGAGGAATGTGGAGCAGGTCTTCTCCTCTTGTCTGCCTGAGACTTCATACGAGCAGAGGCCCGAAGTAGGGAACGTCGAGCCTCATGACAGATGGCCTTGATATCCCAAACTTGGTCATTCACAGTGGGCACCTCCAAACCTGTGGGCAGGGGAAGGGGAGGGCACGGGTGGTGGCCATAGACTACAAAAAATGGAGAAACGCCGGTTGCATCCGAGTCATGATGGTTGTAAGAAAACTCGCCCCAGGGGAGCAACTCGGCCCAGTTGTCCTGACGTCTGGATAAAAAATGACGCAAATATTCTCCCAGAATTTGATTTCCACCTGTCCATTGCACTGAGGGTGGTAGGCCGAAGAAAAGTCTAGCTTGTCTTGCAAACAGGAACATAGCGCTCGCCAAAATCGGGATACAAATTGAACTCCCCGATCGGAGACGATGTGTGAAGGTAACCCATGTAGACGAAAGATATGCTGGAAGAAGTGACCGGCCAATTGTGGTGCAGACGGCAGGGCAGGAAGAGGCACGAAGTGGGACATCTTCGAGAATCGGTCCGTGACCACCCAGATGACTGAATTTCCCGAAGACATAGGTAGGTCCGTGATGAAATCCATGGCTATGTGTGTCCAAGGAATTTCTGAAACAGGCAGCGGCAATAAGAGAACTGCGGGCCCGTGACGTGGGACCTTGTTTCGAGTGCACGTGACACAGGAGAGGGTGAAGTCCTTGATGTCTTGTGCCAGAGTTGGCCACCAACAGTGCCGAGAAATAATATCATAAGACTTCCGTGCTCCGGGGTGACCAGCCAACAGGGAACTATGCCCCCACTCCCGTATCCTTTTCCTGTGCACCGGAGGCAAATAAGTCTTGCCTGAAGGAACGCCTTGGAGATCCACGGGAGCCACGTGAACCAACCGTTCGGAAGAAATAATGTGCTGTGACACGGGTTCTTCACCAACCACATCAGAGGCACGGGAGAGGGCATCAGCCTTTTTCTCAGCAGGCCGGAAGTGAATGCGAAAATCAAAAAGAAAAAGAGAGACCACCTGGCTTGGCGAGGGTTTAGACGCTTGGCCGTCTGAAGATACAGTAGATTCTTGTGATCCGTAAAGATGTCAATTGGGTGACATGCCCCCTCCAGCAGATGTCGCCATTCCTCCAGGGCTAAATTGATGGCCAAAAAGCTCTGATCCCCAATGGCCCTTAATTCCGCTCCCCCCGGGCGAAAAGGTCTTGGAGAAGTCCCTGAGGGAGTCTTGCCTTTGGGGCTTTTCTCTGTGAGGCCCCCCCTGCCCCCACGGAGGGGCATCCCCCTCCATAAAAGGGGCTTCTCGGGGATCTGGCGGGAAAAAGACAGGCGCCGAGGGAAGTCGTTTCTTTATAAAACGAAGCAACAAGATCCGCGGGGGAAGTGACTTTGGACCCATAGTTATTTGGGTCCGCCCGGCAATTATCCAATTACCGGTGCGCTTCCCTTTAAATTTCCATAAAACCGGCCGTCGGGAAAAAGAGCGCGGGACGAAGCGGTCAGGGTAAGGGGAGGGGCGGGTGCGCCCCCAGCCAGTGGCACTGTAAGCGACACCACCTGTCCCCCCCGGGGCCAAAAAGGGGGGACACGGGTGTGCCCGCAACCGGGAGGGGACGCGGCGCCCCCTTAAAAGGTTTGTCATAACTAAAGATAATTACCTTTCCAAAATGGGTGCGGGGCCCCGATAGAGGAAAGGCCCTTTAGAATAATTTCGTTGCCCGACAGGTAACAAAGGTTAGGTTGGGGGGCCCCCAGGAAATAGTGACCCTAATATAATAAATTTCCTTTTTCCTTCAAAAAGTTTTTTTTGAGGAGCCCCAAAACCCGAAAATTAGGAAAAACTAATTTTATTTTGCTTAGGGGGGGCCCTAAACCCTTTTTACTGGGACAAGGTGTTTAAAAATGAACAAATAAAAAATGGGAAAATTTTTAAAAACATCTTAGGCGCCCCTGAAAAGGTACATACTTTATGGGAATAAAATAATTTGAAACAGGAAAAAACCCCCAAAGTGGGTAACAAGGGGTGTAAAAGGGGGCAATAAATAACAAAAAGCGTTTCAGCTACTAAAACAGGGGGGCAGTGAAAGGCCTAAAAAAGCTATAAGGAAAAAAAATTTAAAAATGTAAATAATGTAAAGGCAGCAAACTGGAGACGAAAGACATATTGCCTGGAAATAAAAACTAACCCCAAAATTTTTTAACTAATAAATAGTAAAAAGATTAAAACAGAAAATGTTGGCCCTTTGAAAAGGAAGAGGGGGATATTGTGGGAGCGTGAGAAAAATCAAAACTATTTAAAAAAATTTTTTTCTCCACTTATTTACCAAGGAGGTGCCCCCTGTTGTGAGCAGAGGGGTCAGTAAACTCCAAATTTAAATTTTTTCTTGTCTAAACCCCGGAAGAAGTGCAAACTCCCGGGTTAAGAAGGGTTTTAAACTAGACAGTTTACCAGGGGCCCCCATGGTTTATCCCCCCGTCCCAAGGGGTTTTAAATAATTTTCATAGAATAGGGCCCCTATTCTTAATATTTATGGACTGTATAATAATGGGGTATTGTAGTGCTTGAACAGGTACAAAGGCGGGCAACAAAAATAATAAAAGGACTGGGTGGACTGCAATAGCCAGAAAGATTAGCAAGATTAGGGTTATTTGGGTTTAGAGAAAAAAACGGCTTCGGGGACATAATAAATATGTTTAAATATATTAAAGGTCAATATAGAGATCTCTCTCAAGATTTATTTATACCCAAAAACTGTATCCAGAACAAGGGGGCATCCTCTACGTCTTAGGAAAGCTTTCTAAAATAAACTTTATAAAGGGATTCTTACTTTTTAGAGCAGTGAGACTGTGGAACTCTCTGCCAGAGGAACTTGTCATGGTGAATTCAATAACAGAGTTCAAAAAGCGTTTGGATGCATTTCTGGAGCGTATTAATATAACAAGTTATAGTGACTAGGATTCTGGAGTAGGGTCGTTGATCCTGGGATTTATTCTGATTGCCAGATTAGAGTCGGGTAGGAATTTTTTCCCTAAAATGAGGACAATTGGCTTCTACCTCATGTAGGTTTTTGTCTTCCTCTGGATCAACACTTAAGCAAAATAGTCTGAACTGTATGGAAATATGTCTTTTTTTGGCCTTACAAACGATGTAACTATATAACTGCACTGTAATCACTTATATGTTTGCAGAGCCTGTGTTGACTGGTAACTACTTCGAACAGCAGTGGTGTTCAGCTCGAGATTCGAATCGAACTTGAACACCATTAAAGTCAATGGGAGATGATGTTCGAGTTAATTTTTATACCTATACAGGTGAGGAGAAGCTGTAATTACCATCCATGTTGGAAAATACCACATTTATTTCATATTCTGTAGAAAAAATTTCTATTTCTATCCATAATTGTCAGTTGTCCGAAAAGACAGCAGTTCTTAGATAATGTGTAGAAAAATGTAATTTTTTTTACTCCTGGTTGTCAGTTGTGGGAAAAGACCACATTTATTCCATATTCTGTAGAAAAAAATTCTATTTCTATCCGTGATTGTCAGTTGACCGACAAGACCGCAATTCTTACATAAATTGTAGAAAAATTAATTTTTTTTACTCCTGGTTGTCAATTGTCGGAAAAGTCCACATTTATAAGGTATTCTGTAGAAAAAATTTCTATTTCTACTACTGGTTGTCAGTTGTCAGAAAAGACCACAGTTCTTAGAAAATCTGTAGGAAAAAGTCAATTGCTAGTCCTACTTGGCAGTTGTAAATGTCAGGGACTGAAGGAAGAACACTGTTGATTTGGTGTTACGGTTCTTCCACAAGACCGCATTTCACAGATATTCGATAGAAACAATTCTGTTTCTAATCCTAGTTGGCAGTTGGAAATTAGTGGGTTTTAAGAACACCTGTGATTTGCTGTCTTTGCAGTACAGTTTTTCAATAAGATACTGTGGAAAAAATCTTCTAGACCTTTTTAATATTTAGCTTTCTGAACATGGAGCGAACTACAGGTGGTAAGCCAGCAAAGAGGGGGGTAGTGGAGCTAGAGGTACAAGAGAAGGCGCTCCTTCCAGTGCTCCGGTCAACATGCAAGCGAGCACATTGTCAATTGCAGGACAGTAAGGCCTGTCAGCGCTGGGTCAGTTACCTTTGAATCTCAGTAATGAAGAGCTTCGCCAATCTGTTCTTCAGTGGTTAACACAACCTGCATCCAGCGGTTTTACCTTCTCGTCCTCCCAGTCACGGCCACAAATGTCAGCATCCGTCCAACGTGAAGCAAAGGCATCCCAAATGTCAATCCATGTACAGCCCACTGTGGATAATCCATGCTCTGAAGAGCTTTTTGAAGACACAATGCGGTTGGTGTCAGAAAGCATTTCAAAAGTTCAAGAGGCCAAAGAGGATTATTTTGTCTGCTCTCACGCCCAATCACTAATGCCATCAGAGGAGAAAGAAGCTGGTCAGTCGGCACAAATACCGAGTGGTCGGCAGCGCTTTGCAGTGCCTGTGGCTTCTAGCCTGCAGCTTCAGGATGTAGACTGTCAGGAGGAGGAAGTCACCTCTGATGATGATGATGATGTTGATAATGATATTGTGGATCCAACGTGGTCTTTTTAGCAGCATTTGCTTGCGAGCGCCTCATCAGTGGACGAAGAGGAAGATGATGGGGTAGTGTCGATACGGGTCTAGCCTCAAAAAGGGAGAGGGCGGTCGCACAAGTCCACTGAGATTAGTCCGCCAGCCATGATCAGTGGTGGCAGTGGAAACACCGCTACTAGCTTATCGTCTTCAAAAAGGTCCAGGATATGTGAAGCCTGGGCCTTTATCTATCAAGCCTCAGATTCACCGACCAACGTCATATGCAGGATTTGCCGACAACACATCAGTAGAGGGAAGAATCTAAAGTGTTTAAACCACACGCACTAGAATAGTAACATGCAGCGAAAGCATGAATTGAAATGGAGGAATTAATTGGAGAAAAAAAGGCCACACAGGTCCTGGGCTTCCAACCACTGTGACACCCTCTGTCTCCTTCTCCTCCTCCGCCATTTCCAAGACCAAGCATTCCTCAGCGGCCAGTCTACCACCAGCCTTCTGTGTACCAGGTGTGGGAGCAGAAGAAATGCTTAAACCCCAACCATACCAAAGCCAAAAGCCTGAATGTCGGCATTGCCAGGCTTTTGGCCTTGGAAATGTTGCCTTTCCGACTGATGGACACAGATGGGTTCCGCCACGTCATGGCCCTTGCCTGCCCCCAATACCAGATGCCGAGCAGGAATTTCTTTTCCCGAAAAGCCGTCCCTGCCTTGGCCGGCCACATGTCAGCTAAAATCTCCAGCGCATTGGCTGCATCTGTGTCCAGCAAAGTCCACCTGACCACCGATACATGGACTAATAAGTACGGTCAAGGCCGTTACATCTCAGTGACAGCTCACTGAGTGAGTTGGGTGGATGTCTCTGGTGATGATGGTGGGTCTCAGGCTCGGCGCACACTCTTCCACACTGCAGGGATGGTGCAGGTTTTGGTTCCCCAAGGTCCACGGGTAGAAACCGGCCATGTTGAAATGAATGTGTCTTGGAGACCGTCAACACACAGGTCAAGAGTAGAGATGGGCGAATCGATTCTAACGAAGTGGAATTCATTTAGAATTTCAGGAAAACTTCGGTTCTGCATGAAATAGACGTTTGAGGTAATTCGCGGGACCGAATCGTGTTTTTAATTGCTAAAATGGCCGCAAGCACATGGCGTTACATGGGGCAAAGAACTCTGGGAGGAAGAAAGGAACACCCTCAATGACATGTGCAGAGATGAAGCCAATCAGAGACCGGCGGGATTCTGTGATGTCACAGCACTATACAAGTCCGGACGCCATGATGGCTGCTCACACTGCTCTCGTTGTGCCGCTGCTGCAGCTGCTGCGGCAGAGATCTCACACAAAAGAAATTTGCTTTTTAAACCCAGCGTTTTTGGGGGGGGTGCCCACTGCTTTTTATTCAGAGACTGCTCCTCTTCCATTTATAAATTTTGATTCAGTTTGTGGGGTATTGTAATTCAGTTCCAGGGGGGGTCTAATTCTGCCCCCTATACATTTTTAATGCCATCTGGTCAGTTCTAGAACGCATTGAATATCCAAGGGTTATCTAAGAATGTTTGTGCTTTTGTAGTCAGAGAAATACACAGCATTTTTACACGCCACATACCAGTTAATTTTTTCCTGGTGATTTCTGTAGTGCAATTTATATCCAAGGGTCATTTTAGCCTGTTTGTGCTTTCAGATTCAGTAAAATACATGGCGTTTTTACACGCCACATACCAGTTAATTTTTTCCTGGTGATTTCTGTAGCGCAATTTATATTCAAGGGTTATTTAAGCCTGTTTGAGCTTTCATATTCAGTAAAATACACAGCGTTTTTACACGCCACATACCAGTTAATTTTTTCATGGTGATTCCTGTAGCGCAATTTATATCCAAGGGTTATTTAAGCCTGTTTGCTTTCATATTCAGTAAAATACACAGCGTTTTTACACGCCACATACGAGTTAATTTTTTCCTGGTAATTTCTGTAGCGCAATTTATATCCAAGGGTTACCCAAGCCTGTTAGTGGGTTCATTTGAAGTCAAATACTGGGTGTGTATTTATCATATACAGATATCTTCATTAAACAGAGTCTGTAAATTCTTGAACAAACAGTATGTCAGACAGAGAGGTGTCAGGCTCTTCACATGCGAGTGGCAGTGGCACAAACATCCTTGGAGCAGGCCCAGGTCTCAGCACAGTAAGGGGACGTCGCGGCAGGGGTCACTCGGTGAGGCCAGAACTGCTGGTGTCATCTGCCGGTGTGGGAACGTCAGACACAACCCTTAGTTGGCGTGGCCCGGGAGCGGTTCAGTGGCCCTAACCTGTCGTCAACCTGCCTCTGTCCAGTCCAGTTCCCTCAGCCAGAGATCTACTATGTACTTCATGAAGTAGGCGGCAAAGTATGGAAGTGGAGAGTGGCATGGGAGGTCATGTTGTGAGGGGTCAGCCACTGCATATCAAGACTTTTGAGGAGGACAGCAGTGAAGTTTTTTTGTTGAGACACCGGAGGAGCCAAACATGGGTATATGTAGAATCTGTGGGCAGAACGTGAAGCTTGCCCAGGGAGCTAACATTGGCACCACGGCCCTGCGTCAACACATGCAGCGTCACCATCTGGTGGCCTGGGAGAAACGTGGCTCAGATGTGGTGGTCCATCCTGCCGCCGCAGCAACAGCAGCAGCAGCACCCAGTGGCACGCATGCCATTTCAGCCAGTCAAGGCTCCACCACCTATGCAGAAGGGAGCTGTTACTCTTTGCTATAAATTCCCGGTCCAGATGCTCCTGCTCCTCGCTACTCATTTCGCCAGCAGTCGTTCAACGAGGCTATTGCAAAGAGACAACAGTATGCGTCCAACCATCCTAAGGTGCAGAAGCTGACCGTGCTCCTGTCCAAGTTGTTGGCACTGCAGTCCCTCCCTTTCCAAGTTGTGGACTCTGCACCGCTAAGAGAACTAATGGTTACCAGCCCTTCACAAATATGTAGAAGAAAAGGTGGGTCAGTCCTTGAGCTTATCGGTTTGTTCCAAGGTGCACGGCAGCTCGGATGTGTGGAGCTGTAACTACGGTCCTTTATGGCCCACTGGGTGAATATGCTTCCTGCCCAGCCACACCAGCAACTTGGACAGGAGACGCCGCTTTCTCCTCCACGTTTTCAAACTGCTGCTCCTGAGCCAATGTCCACCTCCTGCAACACACCACCATCTCAGCCACCCACAAGTACTGTTCCATCATACCACATGTGTAGGGCACAGCAGTGTCACGCAGTTCTACACCTGGCTTGCCTCGGCGAACGAATAGTGATGAGCGATTAAGTTGACTATCGTCATCGGGTCGATAGTCGATATCGGCAATTATCAAGACAATTTCCAATAGTCGATAATAGATTATCGCCGATGACCATTAAAGTCTATGGGAGAGAAACAACACCTTCATTCTTACACCCAAACAAGGCTGGAGAAGCTGGAATTAACATCCACAACAGTCAAATGGATACCTGCTACATCTTAAGCACCACACTTAGGTTATAAAAGCCACAGAAAAAAAGTCACACACCATTCACTATCCCTGTCTTGCACCACAGCCTGACCCTTAAACCTGAATGACCCACAAATTAAAAAGTGCCAGATGGCAGTATGATTTGATCCATCATTTTACTTGAACTGGAAAATTGAAAAATCCCCGTTGGGGAAACAGCATTTAGCCCCAAAAATGCATGGCCCCCAGATTTAAAAATTTCCGGGGGGAAAAGGAGTCTTTTAACCCAAATTTTAGTTGAACCCGGACATTGACTATATTGGGCCTTTTTACCGCTATGACCCCTTTAAAAACCCTTTTGACCCAAAAGATTAAAAAGTGCCGGGGAAAAGGGGAAATTTTTGAACCACCATTTTGTTTCACTGGACATTGACTTTATTGTTCTGTTTCTGCAAAAATGACCATTAAAAAACCCGTCTGCCCACAATTAAAAAGTGCCGGAAAAAAAGGAGAAAATTTTTAAAACCCCCATTTTAAGGTTTTCACTGGAAAAATTGATATCCCCGTTTCCCGGGCCCCAGCATAAAACCCCAAAACCTGCAGACCCCCCAAAAATTTTAAAAAGTTGCCGGAAAATAGGGGGTCCCTTTTAACCACCATTTTTTAGGAAAATTTGGGCAAAAGACTAAATCTGTCCTGTACCCCCCGTAACGGGCCATTAAAAACCCCCTCTGACCCACAGATTAAAAAGTGCCCCGGAAAAAAAGGGGTCCCTTTTAACCACCATTTTTGTTGAACTGGGCATTGGGCTAGACCTTTTCCTTTGTAACCCTTTCAAACTGTTCAAGTCTTTCCCCGTACCCCCATGTAAAATTCAGAGGGAAAATTTGGGGTTTTAGCCCATTTTGTTCAAAGGGCCCGGTTTTTAGTAGTTTTTATTCTAGGGGGAAAACATTTTTTTTAAAAAGGAGGGAATCCCACCACGTCTTTGTTTTCTTTTTTTTTAATTGTATTAAATGGATTGTCTCACTACAGGGATTGCTATCTATTTTAAAACTTTTCAAAAAAAGTCATTTTGCAAATTTTTGTCCTTTCCTATTTTGTTTTTGGGCAGTCCCCCACAATTGGCCCACTTTTGACAATTTTTAAGAAAAAATTGTCTGGTTTTAAAAAAAACACATTTTTTTTGAAAAAAGAACCCGTAAAAATTTAAAAAAAAAGGGATTTCACCGCAAAATGCCCCCCAAAAAATTTTTAAAAAATAAACCTTGAGTTAACCTTTTTTACAATTTTGAAGGAAAAAGATGTTCCCTTTTTGAAACCACTTTTTTTCTTTTGGACCTGTAGTCTAGGGTGCAAAATTTTAAAAGCAAAAAACCCCCAAAAAAATTTAAAACATGACCCTTGAAGCCACTTTTGACAATTTTTGAAAAACAAAATGTCTGTTAAAAAAACCCCATTTTTTTGAATAGGCCTGTAGAAAAAGGGGGCATTTCAAAAACGCATGACCCAAAAAAATAAAAACTGACTTCTCAGCCACTGTTAAAAATTTTGAGGGAGAAATGCCACTTAGAAACCACATTTTTGTTCCCAAGGAAACCCGACTAAAAGCTTGTTATCCACGGGGAAAAACCTTTTACCAAAAAAAAACTATTGAAAAATGCGGGAAAAAAATTTTAAAAAATGAAAATGAAAAAAATGGGAATTCGGTTTTGTCCCCTTTTAAAACCCTTTGGGGTCCCCTTTTAAAAGTCTTTCCCCAAGCCAAAAAACAGCCCAAAAAGAACTTTTTTGGGAACCCCCCGAAAAAAAAAAAAATTGCAGATAAAAAAATTTATCCCTTTTAAAAAAACAAAATTTTGAAAAAAGGTCCATTTCTGTTTGAAAAGGAAAATGTGAAAATTAAACCGAAAACTAATCAATTGCCCCCGGCAATTGGGGGGCCAAAACATAATTTAGTGATCCATGCCTTCCAAACCCTTTATGAAAAATTTAAAAGATTTCCCCATTATTGTGGGAAAGGGCCCGGTTACGTTTTTTTCCTTTAATTTAATCCCCCAGCCCCGTGCTGAAGGTCCCCGCCCGATAAAATTTGGCCTCTGCTGGGGAGGACAAAACCTCTAATTTGGCCCTGGCGGGCGAAACTTTAGGGCCCTTTCCCCCATTTTGTATAACCCCCGAAGTCAATGGGGTTTCCCGGGAAAAAAATCCCCAAAAAAATCGGTTTTTGAGACGCAGATTTGGTTTTGCACCCGATCTTAAGCTGGTCTCTGGTGGGCCTTTGTTATTTGGGGCCCCGGGATTGCATGTGTTTGGGGGGGTGGGGAAATAAAGATTGCCCCAAAAGGGCACCCATTAGGCTTCTGCCACCGGCCTTCCCGCTGCTGCTTTCCCCCCTACGGCTTTCTTGGCACCCATTGCTGTCATGTCACTGACGTTGTTTTCCACCGGACATTTTTAAAACGTGAAGCAGATTTCAATAGATGTTTTCCATTGATCAATAGCAAAGGGCTCCAAATTTCCCGATTTTTTCTCTCTATTTGGGGGGGGTGGGAAAAGGGAAAATGCTGAAGGGTTTTTTTTTGTAAACCCGGGGTCCAGGAGGGTGGGGGACCCCGTTTAATGTTGTTTTTAAATTTTTAAAGGCCTTAAATTTCAGGATAAAGTTGGGGGGGAAATGGGGCACCAAGCATCATTTTTAGAGATGGAAACCCTTTAAATTTCCCCAAACCTCTGGGGTTGGGGGGGCACTAGCAAACCCCAAAGTTCCTTCAAACTTTTCCCCCTCCGCCCCCCAAATTGCCCCCAACTTCTTTCCAAGGAGGGAAAAGTCGGTAACAAAAAACCGTGTCTTAGGAAATTTTCCCCCCTCCTCCTCCCCCCGCTTCCCCCGGAAAGCTTTAACACAGCCATGGGCATCCCTAGATGAAAGCACCCTAGAACTGATGGGGCCGCCCCTTTCCTAGCCCTTGGGGCCGAACCACTGCCTAATGAAGACCCCATAAAAAAGTGGGAAAAGACGGGGGTTGTGGATTTTACGGAGGAAAAAACTCCTTTTTTTCCCCTTTGTGTCCGTCTCCTCCCCGTCGGTGGCGGGAAAACCCGATTTTTTCAGAGTGTTTCCCAAAGGGTCGTTCCAGAACAAAAATTTACCACAATGGTCATGCGGGCAAGGGCATTTTCCCCCCACTGATCATTTTGGTGGTTTTTTCAAAACTGGCAAGGATGGTGCGAAACTTTTTTTACCCCGCCTCCACTCTCGGTGGTCAAACACCCCGAGGGGCCCGGGGCTGCTTTTAGGGGCCAAAAGTTCAAATTCGGGACTGGGGTAAAAGGCATTGCGCTGTGGGCCCCAAACACCGGTTTGGGAAATTTCCGGGCCCTGTTCCACATCCCAAAAATGAGACGGTTGGCCCTGGAGGCCCGTGATTGGCAAAGCCCGCCCCGGCCGGGGGCGAAGCAGGGTGCGAACGGGCGGAAGTGCGAATAAAACCTTTGAGCCCTTTCCCCAGCAGGAGTCCAGAAACCCGGGGAGTGGGTTTAGAAATTTTTGGACGACAAGGTTTTTATGACATGTTTCCAGGAAGGGAAGTGCCCCGCCTAAGATTTTTAAAAAGGCGGCCAGCAATTTTCGGAAACCCTTATCGCACACCCCTTTCCCCACACAAATTTTTTGTCACCCAAACCCGCGCTTGGTCCGGTTTTCGGAGGCCGTCCCCAGCTCCGAAACCTTTTGTTGGGGGGCGGTCTCCCAAGGGCAGATTAAATTTTAAAACGGCCTGGTTTTTCTGGGGCCCGTGGGCCCCAGAGGACCCGGGGGAAAAAAACCCTGCACCATCCCTGCGGTTTTGGGAAGGGGCGTTTCGCCGAGCCTGAGAAACCACCCTCACCACCCGAGACATCCCCAAAAAGTCAAAACCCCGTGGGGCTTTTCACAAAAGGTTTTAGCGGGCCCCATTTGGCCCTGCTTTCTAGTCCATGTGTCCCGGGGGTAAATGGACTTTTCCCGGGCAAGATGAAGACAACGCGTTTTAAAATTTTTTGGGTGGAAAACGTGGCCCGGTCTGGGCAGGGAAAGGCTTTTCTGGCAAAGAAATGCCTCCCGGGCTTTTGGGGATTTGGGGGGAGGCAAGGCCTTTTCCCTGAAAGGGAAAACCCCTTTTTTGTTTCCCCCGACCCGAAAAGGGAACATTTCCCCAAGGCCCCAAAAACCCGGCAAAAAGCCCACAACATCCCCTTTTTGGGTTTGGGATGGTTTGGGTTAAAATTTTTCTTCTGCTTTCCCCAAAACCCGGGAAAACAGAAGGCTGGGGCCCCTTGGGAAAGGCCCGCAGTAAAAGTGCAAGGGCGTCAAACTGGTGGAGGGAAAAAAGGGGTTTTGGATGGGTCTCTTGGGGGTTTCTGGGGGTACTCCCCTTTTTAAAATGGGGTTTAAACCCGGGGGTATCCCTGATCAAAGACTCTGAGAGGGCAGGGCAGCGGGGCAACGCTTGGGGGGTGGCGGGTGGGGGAAGGGGGTGGAGACAAAAGGGTGTGACAGTGGTTGGAAGCCCCGGGATCGGTGTGGCCCTTTTTTGGCCAAGTGCTTCCCTCCATTTCAACACATGAATTCGCGCTATGTTGACTAGACATGTGGGTGATGGTATTAACACCTAAGATTCTTGCCTCTCTGATGCGATACGGCAAAGACGGCATATGACGATCGCTGGGGTGAATCAGAGGCCTTGCCTCAAAGAAGGCCCAGGGCTTGAGAGGTCCTGGACCTTTTTTGACGGTGATAAGCAGGAGCGTTGGTTTTCCGCTGACTGTGGCTGGCGGAATCCAATCAGAGGACTTCTGCGACCGCCCTCATCACCTTTTTGAGCGGGACCCGTACTGAAACTACCCCATCATCTTCTCCTCGTCTAGTGATGAAAGCGCTCACAACAAATTCCCCTTGCGGAAAAGACCACGTTGGAGTCCTCAATGTCGTCATCATCAAATCATCAACCACAGGTGACTGGTCCATCCTGGACATTCTGCCATCCCAGGAGCCTGCGGGCTACAAGAAAATGAGGGCCACCCTGCAAGGCGTTGCCGACCGCCAGTGATTTTTGCCGATTGACCGGCTTCCTTCTCCTCCAGACAAAATCATCCTCTTTGGCCTCTTGATTTTTTAACATGCCTTCTGACCCCAACCGCATTTTGTCTTCAGAAAATGGATTATCCACAGTGGTGGTACACCGAGTTGACATTTGGGGCTCATTTGCGCTTCATGTTGGACGAGATGCTGATGATGCTGATGACACATTTGTGCCGTGATTGGTTAGGGAACGAGGAGGTAAGACTAGCTGGATGCAGGTTGCATTTAACCCACTGAAGAACAGATTGGCGACGCTGTTGTGTACTGAGATTAACAGGCCCTGACCCAGTGATGACAGGCCTGACGGTCCCTGCAAACCGATACGATCCACTGGCTTGCGTGTTTGTCGCCAGCACTGGAAGGAGCACCTTCTCTCGTACCTCTTACCGTCCATGCCTACCCACCTTTTGCTCGCTTACCACCTGCCATTTTCGCTCCATGTTCAGAAAGATTAAAAATTCGAGAAGGTATGGAAGTGTTTTGTAAAGTCTCCTTATTAAAAGACGGCAAATCACAAGCTATTCTCAAATCCCTCTAATTTTCCTACAGCCAACTATGATTAGAAACTGAAAGTTTCTAGCGAAATAGCTGTTGAAATGCGTCTGGTGGAAGAAAACATAAGACAAAATCACAGTGATTCCTTCCTTCAGTCCCAGGTATTTAAAAAAAGCCCAGTAGGATTAGGAAATGATAGTTTTTTCAAACAAAATTAAACATACAAGTACGCTATTCTGCGCAAAACTGAGATGCACGAGCCCCAATAAGCAATTCAGAAGTTTAGATGGATGAAAAATTGTGTTTTTTACAGCAATGACAAACGAAACAGTTGCTAGAAAATTTTTCTATCAGAATTGTCGTAAAACGTGGCTATTGAAAAAACTAGGGGCACCAGTGCAATCCCTATTTAAAAACTATTCGGTTAACAAACGGTTTTTTTTGCCCTAACTACACCTGGTTGACTAAAATTTGCGTATTAAAATTTAAAGGAAAGGGTGCCTCATCGCCAAAGTGAAAAAACCCTATCTGAAATGTATACGGTAATAAAAGGGGTTTTTGCCCCCTACAAAGAGGCCTGCAGTTACTAAAAGATTGTTCCGAATATAAGTTCAGGCTGCCAACTACATTTTAAAAATTTTCCCCAAAAAACTGTTAATAAAAAGCCCTTGCATGCAATTCTAAACAAAGTCTGGGCTGCACAATACCCCTTTTCCTTTTTGGCTTTTCTGTGTTCGCCCCCGGCCCCCCCCTTTTCCCCCCCCCTGATGTTTCAGCGCTAGATGCTCCTTTTAAAATTCTCGTGGTAATGAATCTGCAAAATCTCTAAACTCCCCAAAGTTCTAATGTTCACAGCAAAAAAAGCATAGCTGTCTGTGTGAAAAAAAGAACAAATTGCTGAGCTGTTTGACAGAGACCGACACAGTCCACTCCATGATACCAGCACACTCTGAGGCAAAACGGGAAGGGCTGTTCTATGTAAAACGGGGTCATGTGTTTTTTCCACCCAAAATGCAACCATAACTCCCAGCTAGTCGCAACAAAGCTCCCCCTGCTCTATTTCTAAGCTGTTTTGGGGGCCCCAAAAATGACAGGAACCCCTGAAAATGCCGCGATATTAATAGATTTTGGCGTTTTACCAAATTTTTCGCGTGATCAAAAAAATTTCGATAAAACAAAAAAAACCGTGCCGATTTCAACTTTGTCGATAAAAAATCGCTCAACACACAATGAAGCCACCAGGGGAGGAACTGCTCCCCCGTCATGCAGAAAGAAATCGATGTGTGGCTTTCTCCGTGCAATGAAAATCGGGAAACCATGGTGAGGGGCAAGGCATAACTGGTGTCCGCGCTGCCCCAAAGGGGAGGGAGGTCCTGACCCTGCAATTGCACGTGTTCAACTGGTTGTGAAAAGGGTTTCCCTAAAAGTTTTCCCCACCGATCTTCGAATATTCTGAAAATGGCCGGGGAAAACTGTGCATGACTTCATCCATTCCTACAAAGCCAGAAACACCCCTCCAGCAGCGGCAGAACTGCCCCCCCCCCAACACACGCTGTATGCATGTTTCCACCCTTGGAATTCCTGCCTGCACATGTTAGACCAACTTATGAACAGAGAAAAAACCAGTAACGCTTTTTTGTGATGAGAGAAGGAGTTTCCCCTGTGTAACTTTGATGTCAGTCAGTGGCAGATTCGGACACCTGCCGTTTTGCTGAGTCCGTTTTTAGGGGAGGCATGTTTTTGCAGTCGCCAAGACTCGGGGAATACGTTCCCCTTTCACCTTCATTTAAAAAATTAAAAAATCTTCTGGGCAGGACACTGGAGACGTGGGACTACATATCGCGGCCACTGAGTCCGGTGGGGATGAAATGGAGGAGGGCGACGAGGAAGCTTGGAGCACAAGCTTGTTGGTGAAAATTAGTGTTTTTTTTAACCCCGGGGAAGGAGGGAGGAGCAAAGCAGTGGGGAGGTAGATGGGGATGAGGAAGACGAGGCAGATGACCCCCCAAAACAAGGGCGTTTATAGTGGGGGTGGGGGCAGGGAGTCCCTCAGAGTAACTTGCGCCCATGGTCCGCAGCATGCTGATTTGCCTGGATAGTGACTGCCGAATAGTCACCATCAGGCAGAGGGATGACTTCTGACTCTCCACCCTCTTGGACCCTCGCTACCGGTCCAAAATGGGAGCTTTTTTTCCAGCTGCGGAGAGGGAGGACAAACTCAAATACTATCGAGAAATTCTATGTAGTCAGTTGGCCGCTGCCTATGTGCAGCATGGTCCATTATCTGACAGGTCTGACCAGGGGGTTCCTCAGCGCTCATATACCACTGCCATGGCTGCTGTGGGAAGGTGGGGGTGGTGGGTATGAGCAGTACCAGCTCCATCAGCAGCAACCTAAGTCTGGAGTCGCTGATGAGCAGCTTCCTTCATCCGCCTAGTGAGGAGAGCACTCACCAGCAGCAGCAGGACCTGGAGCAGACCCTGAACCAACAGGTGGTGGCCTACCTGGACAGCACTCTGCCACCCAAGTTAGAAGATCCGCTGGACTACTGGGCAGCCAAACTGGATGTGTGGCCGCAACTTGCCAGTTTGCAGTGGTGAAGCTGTCCTTCCCGGCCAGTAGTGTGGCATCAGAGCAGGTGTTCAGTGCGGCCAGGGCCATCATTACCCCAAGGAGAACCCGCTTGTCCACTGGAAATGTGGAACGACTGACCTTTGTCAAGATGAATCAGGCATGGATCATCCAGGATTTCCACACACCAATGCCTTAGGTGTCAGATTACATCAGCCATGACACCTCACCAAAACTTTGAGAAATGAGTCTGGATTCAAACTACCTGCCTCAGCCACTATTCAGATGCCGCCACCCACCTGATGCCACACATCTTCTGCCAGTTTCTCCATCTGTCTACCACCATCTTTACCAGGGGCTCGTATTGTCACCCACCTCCACTCTCTGTCATTGTGCCACTCTATGACCTCATGCTGCTGCTGCTGCTGCTGCCGTCACCTCCACACTCTGTCATTGTGCCACTCTGTGGCCTACTCCTGTTGGTGCCACCTCCAGAATTTGTCATTGTGCCACTCTCTGACCTCATGCTGTTGCTGCTGCCGTCACCTCCACACTCTGTCATTGTGCCACTCTGTGGCCTCCTCCTCTTGGTGCCACCTCCAGAATTTGTCATTGTGCCACTCTCTGACCTCATGCTGCTGCTGTTGATGACGTCATCTCCACACTGTGTCATTGTGCCACTTTGTGGGCTCCTGATGTTGCTGTCATCTCCACAACTTGTCATTGTGCCACTCTATGGCCTACTCATGCTGCTGCCAAGTGACCACTGTCTCACTGGAACACCCTGTGGTTTCCTAATGCTGTTTCCACCCTCACCACTCTATGACGTTGCCACTATGTTTAGTTTTCCCCTTCTTTTCACCTGTCAGAAGGAATGGGAAGGATCAGGGTTGTCTAGCCAAAAGCAGGAGTGGATACAGAACACAGAAGACATGCAAATATCTCATTTACTGGTTCTCTGTTTTGGATCAACTCCTGTTGGTTTTTGAAAAAAAAATTGTCGGGAAATTCGGCGAAGTCAGTGAATCGAAGTTTTGAGAAATTCGTCCATCTCTAGTCAAGAGCTGTGGACGGCTCTCCGCAATGAGATTGAGAAGTGGCTGGATGATAAGAACCTGGTGCCAGGCAAGGTGGTGTGCGACAATGGGCGAAATCTCCTTGCCGCCCTTAGGATTGGTAGGCTGGAGCACATCCCTTGCCTGTCACATAGCATGAATCTTGTCGTCCAGAAATTTCTAAAGGGTCTTGATTGCCTGCTGAGGAAGGCTCTGGGTCTGAGCTCACACTTCTGGCGTTCGCACCCTGTTTCTTCCCAGCTGGTTGTGTTACAGAGTCATCTTGGTCTCCCCGTCAACCGTCTCATTGTTGACGTGGCAACACACTGAAATTCCACCCTCCACATGCTCCAGCAATTGTGGTGGCAGCGTAATGCCATTATGCAGTATGAAATGGCGCATGGCCTGACAAGCAGTGGTGTGGACCTCTGGGTGTTGATCCATAGAGAGTGGAGGCAGGAGAAAGACCTCTGCACCATCCTTGCGAGTTTTGAAGAAGCCACCAAAATGGTCATTGAGGACCATTACTCGGCGTCAAATCAATAAGGCCCGACAGTTTCCCAACTTTATAGGTCTTCATTAGGCGGTGGTTCGGGGTCCAGGGCTGGTACAGGGCGGCGCTTCAGCTCTCAGGTTACAGCATCTGAGGCAAGTCAGGGCTGTGTTCATGCTGAGGAGGAGGAAGCGGAGGGGAAGGACTATTCCAAATTTCATATGGAGGGGCAAGTGCTCTCGTATAGGCAGTAATTTCTTAACCGCTACCCAATTCTTGATTGTCTTCCGAGGAAGGCTCGAGGTATTAGCTAACACTTCCGGCATTTGCACACTGCTTCAGCCCGACTCTCAGTGTTGCTGCGTCATCTGGACTTCCCCATCAACCGTCTGCATTTCTTCGTGCAAATTTTATTGAGAGTGTCTATAAGGGCATTTTGGCTAGTTTTAGGGTCATGCTGCTGTAAAAGACAGCAATACTCAATGTACTATTCAGAAAAATCTTGTTTAAATTATTCATTTCTTCCTGCGAATTTTAATCTGATGGTCAATAAGGGCATTTTTGCTAGTTTTGTGGTCAGGTCACTGTAAAAGTCTCCAGTAGTAAAGGTTGTATTGAAAAAAAGCTTAATTCACATACTCTTTTATTCTTGCTAATTTTATTGAGTTTCTGAAAGGTCTTTTCTGCTGCTTTTGTGGTCATACTGCTGTAAAAGGTAACGATACTCAATGTCCTATTCAGAAAACTCTTGTTTGAAATATTAATTTGTTTCGGCGATTTTTATTTTGATGGTCAGTAAGGGCATTTTGACTGGTTTGGTGGTCAGGTCACTGTAAAAGACACCAATAGTAAAGGTCATATTGAAAAAAAGCGAATTTCACGGCAATCAAAATGAACAGCAGTTACTGGGTGGCCACCCGCCTTGATCCATGTTCCAAATCAAAAGTGAGCAACTTCCATCCACCCACACACATTGACAGTAGAATGCAGGAATTTGAGACAGGGATCATTGACCAACTGGAGACATCTATTGCTTCTTCACGTTCTAATGTCACTGTGGAACAACGTCAGCAATGTGCAAGCATTAGAATGGCAAGTAGCCGTAGCAGCAGCAGCAGCAGCAGCATTGTAAACATTTTTGTTTGAAATAGTCAATTTCTTAGTGAGAAATTGTATTCTGAGGGTCCATAATGGCATTTGTGATGAATTTGGGGTCATGCTACGGTAAAGGACAGTGATAGTCAATGTCCTGCTCACTAAAATAGTGGTTTGAATCCTTATTTCTTCCGGAACTTTTAATTCTGAGGGTCCATAAGGGCATCTGTGTGGGCTTTGGGGTCATGCTGCGGTAAAGGACAGGGATAGTCAATGTCCTGTTCACTAATATAGTGGTTCAAATACTTATTTCTTCTTTGGTGCTTTTTATTCTGAGGGTCCATAAGGGCATCTGTGCTGGATTTGTTGTCATGCCATTGTAAAAGAAACCAATAGTAAAGGTCTTATTGAAAAAAAAGCGTATTTCACACGCTTCAAGGCCATCAAAATGAATAGCGGTTACTGGGTGGCCACCCTCCTTGATCCACGTTCCAAGTCAAAAGTCAGCAATTTCCTTCAACCCACTTCATTTGACAGTAGAATGCAGGAATTTGAGACAGGCCTCGTTGACCAACTGGAGACATCTGTTGTGTCTTTTTCACCTTCTATTGTCACGATGGAACAACGTCAGCAATGTGCCCGCAGTAGAATGTCAAGTAGCTGTAGTAGCAGCAAATGCAGCATTGGAAACATTATTTTTTAAAATAGTCAATTTCTTATTTTTAATTTTAATTCTGAGGGTCCACAAGGGCATTTTTACTGGTTTGGGGTCAGGCTACTTTAAAATGGAGGCCATGGGTGCCAATAGGGCAGTATTCCTGTCAGGGGCCCTAATCAAAAAGGGGCCCGGTGATATGTTAAAAATATGAAGTATTAATGGGTGGGTGCCCCATTTGATTTAGCTGCATGTGGGCATGAAACGGTTAATAGATAACTGATGGCAGCCCTGGCTCTCACTGCATCCACTCTAACTACGGTTCTGCCAGCTGAGCCTCCGTGTTCCCCGTTGGGATGTCTTGTTGCCACCACATATATGAGATGTTGTTGGTCCCTTGTTCAAATTGTGTTTGGGGTTTTCTGCCAGTTACCATGTGCCATTTCCAATACCGGTGTCTTGTTTTGTGTCAAAGGGGCCCCGTAGAAGCTGCTACTTCTGTATCTGCTGCGGCTACGCCGTCCTCATCTTTTTGGTTAGCCATTGAACGAAATGAATTATTTTAGCCTGTGAATTTTTTTGACTCTTATAGCCTAATTGTCTTGACTAAGATGTACCACGTATCCAGTTTACTGTTGTGGATGTTAATTCCAACTTAACCTCGCCTGTTTGGGTGTAAAAATGAACCTAGTCTTCCTCTCCAATAGACTTTAATGGGAATCGGTGATAGATCGTACATCGGCGAGATTGTTCCCAAAATCGGTAATCGTTTAGAAGGCAATGATTTAACTAATCGCTCATCACAAGTGCTGAATGTGTGTTCTGAGATAACGCTGACTGCTGGGCAGGATAAAACTTTTATGGCGTGTAGAGCAAGCTCAGGCCATTAATCCGGTTTCGACATCCAGAAGTTGAATGGGCCCAGACTAAGTCCAAAAACATCAATGTTGAGCCGCAGGTCATGGACCATGATCTTAAGGTGGTTTCTGTGTGTTTGATTTGTGCCCTGCATTACAGGCATTGGTGAGGTGTTAAATAAGGATTGCCAGAGGTCACCCAGTAGGGTTCTGCCACACTGCATGCTGCAGCTATTTGGCATTCTACTGTTGCCGCGTTGCTGACGTTGTTCCACTGTGACATTAGAATGCGAAGACGTAAAAGATGTCTCGAGTTGGTCAATGAGCACTGTCTCAAATTCCTGCATTCTACTGTCAATTTGTGTGGGTGGAAGGAAATTGCTCACTTTTTTCTTGTAACATGGATCAAGGAGGGTGGCCACCCAGTAAATGTTGCAGGTAATGTAGCATCTAAGCACACGTCTGAGATGCTGCCGGGATCTCTCAAGCTTCTGGGTCAAGGAGCACTTACAGAATCTTCCTCCTCTTCCTCCTCCTCCTGTAGTCTGTGCCAACCTCTTACCACTGAAGGGTAATTGGTACCTGTGGTGTCCAACCCTGCTTCCTCACCCTTCTCCAATTCCTCAACATGACCGTCACCAAAGCCCTGGTTAGCCTCATGTGCTCTACTCTGTGAGCTGAACTGCTGTCCTGCACCCGTCCTCGACCTAAAACCACCGCCCAAAGAAGACCTATACAATTGCAAAACAGTCGGGCCTTCTACATCCTCCAGAGAGTAAGGCTTTGTGTCGGCCTCCTCCTCCATCACTGCCGGAATCTGCTGCGGCAGAGTGCCTAATGCTTCTTTCAGTAAAAATATAACCAGAGTGGTCATGCTGACAAGGGCATCGTCCCGACTGACCATTTTGTTGGCCTCTTCACAACTGCCAAGGATGGTGCAGAGATCCTTCACCTGTCTCCACTCTCTATAGCTCAACACCCTGAGGTCCGCACCACTGCTAGTCAGGCCATGCGACATTTCATACTGCATAGTGGGATTACGCTGCTGCCACAATCGCTGGCTCATGTGGAGGGTGGAATTCCAGTGTGTTGCCACATCACTTATCAGATGGTTAACGGGGAGGCCCAGATGATGCTGCAATGCTGCCAGTCATGCCGAAGCAGGGTGCGAACGCCAGAAGTGTGAGCTAAAACCTTGAACCTTCCACAGCAGACTGCTTCAGCCTGACTCAGACCTGGGTAGTAATGTTGAGCGATTGCGTTGGCCATCGACATCGGTCGATGGTCGATAGTCGACCATCATCGACAAGATAGTCGATAGTGAGCAGTCGATTATGAGCGATGACCATTAAAGTCTATGGGAGAGCAACAACACCTTCATTCTTACACCCAAACAGGGCTGGAGAAGCTGGAATTAACATCCACAACAGTCAAATGGATATGTGCTACATCTTAGGCAACACACTTAGGTTATAAAAGCCACAGAAAAAAAAACACACAACATTCACTATTCCTGTCTTGTACCACAGCATGACCCTTAAACCTGCATCACCCACAAATTAAAAAGTGCCAGAAGGCAGTATGATTTGAACCATCATTGTACTTGAACTGGACATTGAATATCCCTGTCCTGGAACACAGCATGAGCCCCAAACCTGCATGACCCCCCAGATTTAAAAGTGCCGGAAAAAGGAGTCTTTCAACCACCATTTTAGTTTCACTGGACATTGACTATATCGGTCCTGTACCGCAGAATGACCATTAAACCTGTCTGACCCCCAGATTCAAAAGTGCCGGGAAAAGGAGTTTTTCAACCACCATTTTAGTTTCACTGGACATTGACTATACCTGTCCTGGGCCACAGCATGAGCCCCAAACCTGCATGACACCCACATTTAAAAAGTGCCGGAAAAAAAGGAGTCTTTGAACCACCATTTGAGTTTCACTGGACATATACTGTCCCTTTGTCCTGGGTAGGCTTGCCCCTCCGTATGAGTGCGGACCAATGAGCTTCACTTGGAAATACTGGTGGTTAACGCTCCTGTTCCACCCGGGTTTGCCCTTTTTCTATGGCATTCTTTTTCTCATTTACTCAACGTGATGGAGGAAATTGTCTCTGTACTTTGTTCTCTGTTTCGTGGCTCCATACTCCATGCCCTCTGAATAACCAAATTTGGGTCAAGTTTTCCTGTACCTCCCTTGTACAATTCAGAGGAATTTTTTTACCAGCTATTTTGTAATGCAAGTTTTTTAGTAGTTTAATTCTAAAAAAACCCCTTTTTTAAAATAGGATAGAATCCCACCATGTCTTTGTTTCTCTTTTTTAATTGTATTAAATGGGTTGTCTAAATTTACAGGGATTGCTAGCTATGTTAAAGATGATGCTGCAGGTTGCATTAACCATTTGAAGAACAGATTTGCGACGCTGTTCGTTACTGAGATTCACAGGGCCCTGACCAGCGATGACAGGCCTGACGGTCCTGCAACTGACGACCCGCTGGCATGCGTGTTGTCGCCAGCACTGGAAGGAGCACCTTCTTCGTACCTCTACCTCCATGTCCTACCCCCCTTTGCTCGCTTCCCAAACCTGAATTTCGCTCCATGTTCAGAAATATAAAAATTTGAGAAGGTATGGAAGAGTTTTGGAAAGTCTCTTATTAAAAGACGGCAAATCACAGCTATTCTCAAATCCCTCAAATCAAAACAAAATTGCTGGATTCAAATATAACTGCAAAGTAGATCTATCAACAAAGTGGCCTGCGCCAAGTGAAAAAAACACGTATCTGAAATGTTTACGGATAAAACAAAGTATTTTGGCACCTATCAATTCACCGTGGTGACTATCAAATTGCTGTATTCAAATTTAACTGCAAAGTAGATCTATCAACAAAGCTGGCCTGCGCCAAAGTGAAAAAAACACGTATCTGAAATGTCTTCGGATAATAAAAAGGTATTTTTGGCAACTATCCATTCCCCTGTGGTGATTACAAATTGCTGGATTCAAATTTAACTGCAAAGTAGACCCTTATCAACAAAGCTGGCCTGCGCCAAAGTCAAAAAACACGTATCTGAAATGTATTCGGATAATACAAGGTATTTTTGGCACCTATCAATTCACCTGTGGTGTATAAAATTGCTGTATTCAAATTAAAGTGCAAGCTGCCTCAATGAACAAAAGCTGTAGTGCGCCAAAAGAAAAAAAACATGTATCTGTTATGTTTTCGTATTAATACAAGATATTTTTTGGCACCTTTCAATTCACCTGTGGTGACCATAAAATTGCTGGATTCAAATTTAAGTGCAAGGTGGATACATCAACAAAGGTGGAATGGGCAAAATTGAAAATGGCACCTTTCAATTCACCTGTGGTGACTATAAAATTGCTGTATTCAGATTTAAGTGCAAGCTGCCTCAATGAACAAAGCTGTAGTGCCCCAAAGTCAAAAAACACGTATCTTTTTATGTTTTCGTACAATACAAGATATTTTTGGCACCTTTCTATTCACCTGTGGTGACTATAAAATTGCTGGATTCAAATTTAAAGTGCAAGGTGAATATATCAACAAAGGTGGAATGGGCAAAATTGAAAATGAACACCTATCTGAAATGTATATGATAATAAAAGTGGAGTTCTGCACCTAACAAAGAGACCTGCAGTTACTAGAATAGATGTGTATCCTATAGGTTCAGGCTGCCCAATATCCAGGAAATATTTCAATAGAAAATTTGTTAATATTAAAAAGCTATTGCAGTGCAATGTCTACACTAAGTCTTGGTGAACTTTCCAGTATTCTTTATAGAGCTTGTTGTGTTCGCCCCGGGGGCCCCCCCTCCGCTCCCCCGTGACGGTACCGCGGTGGATGCTCCTTTAAAATTCTCTCCCTAACTATATAAAATTTCTAATCTCTAATCTAACTAAATTTTTAAGGATCACAGCAAAATAGTAGAGGTTTCTCTGTGAAGAATATAATAATTTCGCTTGAGCTTTTTGGGAAACCAAGCAGAGCGCACGTCCTTCTGCTTGAGACGCTGAGAGACACTGAGGCTGAAACAGGAAACGCTGTTCTATGTAAAAAACGGGTCATGTGATTTTTCCAGCCAATCGCAACCATACACATCCCAGTCATGACGTCGCACCCACATCTCACCTGTCTATTCTGTAAGCTGATTTGCTGGCCGCCAAAATGACAGGAAGCACCGAAAATGGCGCGATCTTAATAGATGATGCACAGATTTTAACCTAAATTATCGCATGATCTAAAAAATCCAAACACCATAAAAACTGTGCCGATTTCAACTTTGTCGATAATAATCGCTCAACACTACTGGGTAGCGCTTGAGAAATTTCTGCACAACTAGGTTCATGACGTGTGCCAGGCAAGAGATGTGCGTAAGTCTACCGATCTTGAGGGCAGCAAGGAGATTGCTTCCGTTGTCGCACACCACATTGCCTGGTGCCAGGTTCTTAGCACCCATCCACTGGTCGGTCTGAGTGCGCAGAGCCATCCACAGCTCTTGACCTGTGTGTTGACGGTCTCCAAGACAAATTAATTTGAGAATGACCTGGTTTGTCTTGGCACGTGATGCTACATGTCGAGGTTGGCGATCTGGACTGTACACCATCCCAGCAGTGTTGAAGAGTGTCAGCCTAGACCCATCATCAGATGTCATCCAGACAACTCAACTAGTGAGCAGTGAGATGTTACGCCCTTGACCATGCTTACTAGTCCAGTGTTTGTAGTGAGATGGGCTTTGTTGGACACAGATGCAGCCAACACGCTGGAGATCTTCTCTGCAACGTGGCGGGCCAGGGTAGGGACAGCTTTCCTGGCGAAGTAATGTCTGCTCAGCATCTGATATTGGGGGCTTGTCAGGACCATGACGTGGTGGAACCCATTTGTGTCCACCAGGCGCAAAGGCAACATTTCCAAGGCCAACAGCCTGGCAATGCCGTTATTCAGGCTTTTGGCTTTGGGATGGTTGAGGTGAAAGCATTTCTTATGCTCCCACACCTGGTACACAGAAGGCTGGCTTCCGGACTAGCTACTGTACGGCATCTAATCTAGTCGCACTGGAACCTCCATGCTCTTCATTGGCATGTTCTCGCAGCCACCAATGGTACTGCTGCCTAATGTTGTCAAACCGGAAACTCGCTATTCCCCATTGGCATGTTCTCGCTGCTACCAATGGTACTGCCGTCTAATCTAGTCGAACAAAAACCTCGTTGTTCTCAATTGGCATGTTTTCGCTGCCACCAGTGGTACTGCCGTCTAATCTAGTTGAACCGGAACCTCGCTGTTCCCCATTGCATTTTCTTACTGCCACCAATGGTACTGATGTTTAATCTAGTCCAGCCTGCAGAGGTGTAAGATCAAGTTCTTGGGCCCTGTTGTAAAAAGTGAAAAGGGACTCCTGCCAGTTACCATGTGCCATTTCCAATACCAGTGTCTTCTTATGTGTCAAAGGGGCATTTGGGCCCCCTAAGGATACAGGGCCCCGGAGCAGCTGTTACTGCTACACCTCCTATAGCTTTGCCCCTGCTTGCAAACTGTTATAATCTTTTCAGTTAGCCATTGAAAGGAATGAAGTATTTTAGCTTCTCAATTTTTTTCTGTCACTCTTAGAGCCAAATTTTCTTCACTAAGTTGGTCCACGTATCCAGTTTACTGTTATGGATGGTAATTACAGCTTCTCCTCAGGAGAAAATCCTTCTTCACCCTGAGAACTGTGAATCTGTGTAATAGTCTTTCTGAGGAGCTGGTGACAGCAGAAATCATTGAAGATTTCAGATAACCACTTAGTACTAAATAATATTAATATTTATGTAACCTTATAAAATATCTGGATTCATTCTCGATGGCAACTTTGGGATCAGGAATAAAATCTTCCTTCAGGGTAAATTGGTTCACGCCTTATGGCATGGGTTATGGGTTCCAAAGTCTTAATCAGTAGAGGAAACTAAGGGGGATAAGTATGAAAACTATCTACTGTAGGTCTAAGACTTTCTTTGTTGCCCATAGTAAGCAATCAGAGCTCCTCTTTCATTTCATGTAGTGCTCCATAAAAAAAATTTAAGGAGAGCTCTGATTGGTTTTCATGGGCAGCAAAGAAAGTTTTAGACCTAGACCATTTTCATATATATGGCCCTAAGTTTAAAACACTCCCTATCACCCTCCCTTCATCCACATTTTTCCCCACACATTGAACTATGGACAAATATCTTTTCTCAACCGTACTATGTAACTATGTATCTATGCTATATTGCGGCTCTAACTGTGTATAATGTAGTAGAAAAACAGTAAAAGGACATAAAAATAAGGGGTTCAGATTGGGTACACATTTCATTCCTATATAGGACCTTTAGGAGCATTTATTTCAAGTATGAAAATATATTTAAACATTAAGACACAGAGTAGGAATGAAAAATAGCAGATTTCCTGCTGTAATTTTGCTGTGCAGCAATATATTGAAGTATCACAAGCAAGATATATTGTAAGTAATAAAAGTTTGGTAGAATAGATGCATTCTTATATATAAGACTTTGTCTCTAGTGGAATGTTAACATTTTCAAAGCATTGATAAGTTATAGTGCATATTCATGATCAATTCAGCATGATTACTCCACTGGAGCAAAAGAGACCTGAATGAATCTTGCACTGTACACAGTAATTGACTTATACACTTTCAAAATTAAATGGTTAAATGGTGGTTTCCATACATAAGGTTATATGGTTAAAGTACAGTAAAACATGATAAAAGCTCCATTTTGTTTCTATACTTATTAATGTAAAACAGCTTGTATCTAAAACAAATGATGGTTTATGGGGTAATAGAGAATAATCTTTAGGATGACAACATAAAGTCCAAACCCCAAGCTACACTGCAAGCATAACAGTTAGGGTGCGTCCACACGGCATATATAAAATGCCGGTCAAATTCTGTGTATCTGGCCAGTATTTTATCGTCTTTTTGCATGGTTTTGGGGCACAGTTCTGTCCGCGGTTTGTGGATTCGCCCGTCCCCAATAACCATTGAAGTGCGCACCTTCTGCCCGTAAAGCAGGAGGAAGATTGTGCATGTTGTAAGTTTTTCAGACCACTGGCAGTGTCAAAAACCATCTGGCAGAAAATCTGTTAATTGTGGACTGCTGAATAGATTTCTTTTATTAAAGTCTAGGTGCATGGTTGCTTGTCGGTTTTCAGATGGTTTCTAAATCCGCAATCCGACTGACAAACCAACCAATAAACCATGCCATGTGAATTGACCCTTAGTTCATGATGCTATCATGTATGGATATGATGAATTTTAAGATGTTTTTGTGTATAAAGATAGTGACTTTTTATTTAACTTTCTGGATACATATAATTTGTGGAGAAAAACTGTTTAGTTACCCTCTTCCCAAAACAGCCTATTTTTTTTTTTTTTGTCACGTTCATAGGATGCATAAATATGGTGATTTTACTACTTCCTGCCTACGAGAGGAAGTAGTAAATAAAAAAACATGGCAGCGATGGAAGCCTTCAACAGGCCCCGATCGGAGTGAGGATCAGGGCCCTGATCGGAGTAAGAAACGGTGCGCAGAACTATTTCTCATTCGTTTAGACACCGCGGCCGTGTTTTCCGCGGCATCTGAAGGATTGAACAGTGCGGGATGGAGCCGGCTCCATCCTGTACTGTTACCGGCGGGTGTTAGCTGCAATAGCAGCCAACACCCACTGGCTGTGTAGCAGGAATGCACTCATATGTCAAATGTTGCTAAAGGGTTAAAATTCATAGGACAAAAAAAAAAGGAAAGAAACACGTGCCACTACAGAGAGTGAGCTAAAAAAAAGATAAATTTTATTCAATCAGCTGCAGAATTTTAAAACACTTAACCTCCCCCTCCAGAAAAAGGGGGTAAAGTATACATTTAAAAGAAATAAACCATAATAAGTCATCTTGTAATGGGTCACCAACTGGAAAAGCCAGAATAGTAATATAATATCTAATAAACCGGGGGGGGGGGGGGGGGCATGGCCTGAGCCTGTATGGAGACGGTCGCAGGATAGAAGAGCTCCGTGAGGGATCTACATTTGCGGCCCAACTAAGCCCACAGACTGCGACTATTTCCCACCCTAAAGGGAGCAGAGACCCTGCAGAGGACCTAGAGAAGCTGGGGGATCGTTCGGTGCACAGGCTCCGCTGCTATTGGCCTGAACGGCATCTCATGCAAGCTGAGGGACTGTAACGCCGCCATCTTAGGCATCCCTCTGGCCATAGCAGCTGCTGCGGATACCCGAAGCCAGACCTTCTGACGGGGCCAACGTTATTGAACTCGGCGCTTCTGCACAAAGCCGACTCACTCACCGATCAACGCCAGCACTGAGGTGAGCAGAACGAGCGCCTTATCCGGGGGTGTAGAGAAAGCATAAGGCGCCAACCCTTCCCGCGCTGGGTGTAATGGCGGCGGGAGAGTGAAGGAGAAGGGGGTGTCGCTCTCAAGCTTCTCTGGCCACCTCAATGTGCAGCAGTGTGGAATAATGTCCTGAATGTCATAGAGGGGCAGCAATACACCGAACTCTGACTAATTCACCCCCCTGGGAGTCACAGAGAAACGCTACCCTTATCTGATTATTACCAGTGTAGCTGTCTTTGTCAAAGGAATTGGTCAGTTACTGCCTTTTCTTCAGAATCCATAGTGTCACCCACAGCGCTGCAGCACTAGTAGCTAACGCCGAATAGAATCTCCACTGAATTAAGACCATCTGCTTTTCCTGGGCCCTGGTGTAATAACTGCATCCACAACGGAACTTACTATCTCACAACCTGAGATCCAGTTTTGTGTCATTGACATCCTACACCTTTACCTCTCGGAGATACCCCCTCAGTTTGAGTGTACCTCCTTTGGATATTGCATACCCCTTCAACAACGAGCCTGCTGGCCTAATAATCGAGCCTATAACCCAAGCAGAACGCCTGTTTCACAGCTTTATCCTGACCATTCTATTTACGAGTTACCAGAACTCCGCTTCTCAAGTCTAACCCTTCCGGTCTGGTCCTCCTGTCTGAGTTCTCAGAATTGTAACCCTGCAATAGGACCCTAAAACCCTACTCTACTAATTCGTCAAGTCCGACATTCTCTGAGGGAAAAGCTAGTAACATCAAAATATTTAGACCTCTGGAATACTCATCTGTGCAGTAGCTGCTAAACCGCACCCTTCCAAGTGGAATCCCACATACGCAACCAGCACAACTTCACCTGAACCCGCTTCCCTCGAGCTCTCATCCTCCAAACGTGGGGCAATCCTCCCTTCCATCAACTCAAATGGGTGGTACGTCAAAACGAAACCCTAAGCCTACAAAGCTTACAGAATTTTTTAATACCCCAACGACCCGAACTCAAGATAAAAAAGCTCGCTCACAATATTCAACCTCTTCTCCAGCTTCATCCAGACAAGACTCAGAAGACATGGAACTCCGGGAGCCGTCGGAACAGCGGGCATCACAGAACATGCTCTGCACCGCTTGTTTACATCTTTCCGTGAATCCCTTCAAGAGGACTTTAAGCAGATGATGGGGGACTTTAGATCTGACATACAGGCGTTGGTCTTCAGAACCGACCACGTAGAAAAGAAAATGGCAGAGTTTGCCAAATCCCATAATGAGTTGATAGACGCCAACTCGGTCTTAGAAGAGGAGATTCACCGCATAGCAGCCAAAGTTCTAGACCTCGAAGACCGTTCTAGACGAAACAATATCAGATTGCGAGGGAATCTGTGACACAGGAATCTCTCCCACAATTTCTCACAGACATGATGGCTGCGGTCTTGCCAGATGCTTCTAATCTTGATCTTACTGTGGATAGGATCCACCGTCTTCCAAAACCCAGACATCTGCCTCCAGCTGTCCCCCGAGACGTCATCGCTAAAGTCCACTTTTTCCACGTGAAAGAAAATTTCCTAAAGGCAATCCGTGGTCGCCCTGACCTATCTGAGAGGTTCCGAAATGTCTCCATTTTTCCGGATTTATCTGCTGGGACAATGTTGAAACGCAAAGAATTTGCCCCGGTGACTAAAGTTCTCCGAGAAAACAATATCAACTACCATTGGGGTTTCCCAGTAAAGCTAATTATAACAAAGGACAACTCCACACTGGTTTGCCCCACTCCAGTTTCCGCTAAGGAGCTTCTTGCTTCCTGGGACCTCTTGGTTACTCCGGTCCAATCCCCACTGACCAAGAAGAAGAATAAACCAGAGGTCATCACACTGATCTGGTCGGAAAAACTTCAACGCTCTAACCACCGCCCTAATGACTGATCAACAAGTGATAGCAGTCGCTACTTTCATCCCTCCTGGGCCCTCCTTGAGCCCTGATGCCGTATTGTATGTCTTACTACCGTTTTCTTCCTCAGGTTCTAGCTATAGACTATTCCCATCGCTGGTCTTCTCCTTGTGAGAAGTTGTTTTTGTCTGTTCTTGATTTCATACTACTTTGTTTAAGTTTCACGATATCTTTGCTGGTTTACATTTGTCATAGTCACTAGCATTGCCACTCTTTTCTAATTTTTTGAAAAACAATACGCTTAATTCATGTTCCAAACTAATCCAGTTACTAATCTATCTCTGGAATAACCATGGGGATTAAAATACTGTCTCTCAACACAAATGGACTCAACTCCCCGCACAAGAGATCGCACTTTTGGAAAGATGCTATCACCTCCAAGAGTGATGTGCTCTGCATTCAGGAAACCCACCTGAAAGAGAAGGACATCCATAGGCTAAAACATAAGCGATTTCCTCACGCTATCTTTTTCACCCAATTTCGAAAAAAGAAAGCGGGAGTGGCAATCCAGCAAAGATATATAGCCTTTAAATGTATAAAAAGCTCCGGGGACCCTAAGGGTCGTTTTATAATTTAGTATGCGAGTTAAATAATATTCCCTGCCACTAGTTTAACCTTTTTCCCCCAAATACAAAACAAATTTTCCTTTGTCTCAAAAACCTTTAAGAAAAAGCCAAAAAAATAGCGGCGGACTCTGATTTTTATGTGGGGGTTTTTCAATGCGGTTAGGATAAGATTTTAGTGGGTCGGCGGCGTTCCGTTATGCCCCAGAATTAAAAAATTTTAGGGAGGGAAAGGAAAATTCAGACCCTGGGGGAAAACCCCCCATGCACAAAATTGTTATTCATATTTTTCCGCCCCTCAAAAACACCTTTAAAAGAATAACTTTTCTTGGTCAATAGACAAACCCGCCTTCAATCCTTAGTTCGGAAATTGGCCATATTACATGGTCCGATCTTTGCCCCGATTTACCTTACATTAAAAGACAAAATTCTGCTCACCCCCCAGATGCCTTTGGCGCATTAATCACTATCTGCTAAAGTCCCAGAAGTAGTAAAAGAGTTACAGACGGCCTTAAAAGGACTATTTTGAGTTAAAACCTACCTACAAGCTCCGTCCCCAGAAATTTTGTGGTGCGCCCACAAGGCAGTCATTAGAGGAGTCTGTATTAAATTAGTGCAAGAGGAAAAGAAGAAAAGGGAAGTTTGAAATGACGGCCACCCTTGACGAATTGAAAAAATTTTGATAAAGCATTTAAAATCGATCTAGTCCGCAAAACAAGGAACTATTTTCGGAACTGTAGAACACGTTTGAGGATCTCAATCTGAGCAAATTTGAGTTCCAACTGGCCAAATTAAAGTGGCATTTTTACCTTCAGAGAGAAAGACCTACCAAACTGTTGGCACAGTGGGTAAAAAAATATCAAGCCAGAGCCAAAATTGCCTCATTAATGGTTTCTCCACAGAAAAAAGTCTGCGACCCTCAAGAAATTGCCAACTGTTTTGCGAACTATTATCACAGTCTATATAACATTAAGGATAACCCTGTAGTTTCTTCTGTAACTATGCCCATGATTTCAGCCTTTTTAAAGAGAATTAAACTACCCTCCCTGACCATAGAACAGCTAGATGTGCTCAACAGCCCGTTTTCACTTCAAGAAGTGGAGCAGGCTATAAGTAACTCCAAACTACATAAGTCCCCCGGTCCAGATGGGCTTACTAATGAATATTACAAATTATTTGTCACCACCTTATCCCCCTACCTTACGGAACTTTTCCGCAGTCTTATATCTAAAGGTAAAGCACCGGCTGAAATGTTAACTGCCCTAATATCAACCATTCCAAAACCGGGCAAAGATCCGGAACAGGTTACTATTTATCGCCCAACATCCCTACTCAATAATGACATTAAATTCTACTCAAAAATTCTGGCCAATCGATTGAATAAGTTTCTACCTCTTTTGATTAATAATGATCAAACTGGATTTGTTAAGAATCGCCAAACTACAGACGGAGTTAGGAGAGTAATTGATGTAATGCAGATGGCCACCACACACAAAACCCCTACGCTTTTTCTTTCCCTAGATGCAGAAAAAGCCTTCAACAGACTCAATTGGCTTTAATTAAAAGAGGTTATGACTAAATTCGGATTTGCAGGCCATTTTTTTTACAAGCGTCCTAGCACTGTACTCTTTTCCCAATCTGAAGGGTATTTTTTTCGGGCTTTTTTTTTTAAAAGACAAACCCCCTTTTTCAAAGGGCACTGGGAAAAAGGGCTCCCCCAATTAAACGCCATTAATTTATGTTTTTGTGTGGAGCCGCGGCGAATAAATTAGGTGCCCCCGGAGATATCGGGATTAAACTTTTTCCAAAACCAAAAAATTAATCTATTTGCTGACACTTTTTTGATCATTTGTCCCACAACCAGAAACCCCAAACCAAATTTAATGGACCCCTTGGGAATGATTACTTTTTTTAATTTTCCTATTAAAATTAAATAAAACTAAAACTGAAATTTTCCCACAAAATTATCCCCTCACATAAAAGGAACCTTTCCTCCCTTAAAATTTTAAATTTTGAAAAAAAAACCTTTTTACCTATTTTGGGAAAAAAATTACAAGATCTGTGAAGACACAAACACAGTTAATCTAGCGATCTCTCTGTACCCCTTACAGCAGAAATTAAAAAAGACTAGAGAAGCTTCCCCGTGTGGATGGGCAAAAATCAAACGTACCAAAATTCTAATTTCTACCAAAATTTGTAAATATATTCCCAACTCTCCCATTAAACCCTTCCCCTTTAGTTCTTTAAAAAAAACTACAATTTCCCCGTTGTTGGGGGTTTAAACGGGGGGGTAAGAGGCCCCAGATGCAAAAAAAAAGTATTTATAAAATGCCATTAAAGAAGGGGGGGGTATGTTTGCAACCCCAAACAATTTCCTAAATATTGCTGCTATTCTTAGACCCCCTTTTACACCTTTGGGCCCACCCCAAAACAGTCGTTTGGTCTCAAAAAGGAAAATCACAAACCCCACCCCCACTCTGTGAAGGAAAATCCGATAGCTACAATCCTTGGTGTAAAATTCCCCAAAAGCACTTCCTCACACTGACACTTTCGATAAAACCGGATTAATATGTAATCCCAAAAAACTGATACATTTTCCAGGCAAAATGGGCCGTTCTCCCCGTCATTTGGGGGTTGTACCCTACTTTGTGTTTTTGGAAATTTGGGCCGGAAAGGGAAAAACATCCATTGGTGGAAATTTTTTTGATGTAATTTTCCCCTTTGGTCCTTTTCGGAATTTAAATGACACTTTTAAGATCCCCAAGTCACGTTTCTACCATATCTCCAAATTAGACATGCACTTCATCATGGACCTGGCCAGCGCTCTCTATGCCTACTACTTCTTATCATACTTTTATAAATGGTAGGAAAGGGCCCACAAGAGGACTCACTACAACCTATAAGCTACTGACCGAAAAACAATAAAGGAGCAAAACCTTATTTGCGGTTAAATGGGAGGAAGAACTATCTTGCTCTTTCCGTGGGAAGTCGGGAAATAACGGCATCTCTTTCCGTTACCAAGCATTCCAGATGTCCCAAACCTTTAGAATTGATGAAAAAGATATTTCTGCATTGGTATTTACACCCTGCTCGGATAGCCCACTTTTCTCCATCGCAGTCTAATCTATGTTGGAGAAACTGCGGTGAAGTAGGAACTCTTCTCCACATGTGGTGGAGCTGTCCCACTATCCAATCACTCTGGTCCCAAGTCAGCACCCTAATTGATGAGGTACTTCACTTTCGCGTTCCTTTGACTCCGGCCTTAGCAGTTCTAGATATAACATTAGATAATCTTCCCATATATTATAGAACGGTGCTCCAACATATTCTCATAGCTACCAGAATGTCCATAGCTTTACACTGGAAATCTATTCATCCTCCCCATCTTTTGGAGGTAATAGACAGGGTTAATTTTCATTTTAGATGTGAAACTTCCCTTTCGATACCTCTGCACGTAGTCGCTAAAACTAGAGAAAAATGGGATTACTGGATGAATTCAAAGTACATCAAGTAGCTATACCCGTTAACCATAGTTACAGGATTTTTGACTGAAATTGTAATGTATATTTCATTCTGTAGTATCTTATTGGTGGCTCTGCTATCGGGGATGGTGATATATCAACCCCCGATCATATGTAAGCTCTCACGAGCAGGGCCCTCACACCTTGTGTCTCATTTGTAATTACTTTAATGTGTAATGACTGTATGTTTACCCTTGAATTTGTAAAGTGCTGCGGAATATGTTGGCGCTATATAAATAAAGATTATTATTATTATTACTATATGTTCAACGAGCAAACTGCGACACTCTGACTATGACAATTTAGTTTGTTGTTTGATACTTTTGCATGTGTTTGTTATCTGGGCCTTTTAGTGCCCTTTTACTTCCCCTCCCTTTTTCTTTTCTGTTCCCCTGAACTTCTTATATTTGAAAAATAAAAATCACGTGTTTTAATATCTAATAAACCACTCAACCTTTAAACAAGAAATAACAGAGGCAAAAAATAGTGAATAGACAAGACAGTCCTCGCCATCTAAGAATACACATTAACATAACTGTAATTGTGATAGTGTGTATTTTCTCTATGTTTACTAAGAAGGCAAGGACTAACGTGTTTATTTACTATTTTTGCATAGTCCAAACAGCAACAAGCGTGGACCGGCCCTAATTAATCATACATGTAGACTCAATAACCACCTTCAAGGATATATGAGTGTTACCTTCAGACTTCAGTCAGTGGTGCTCCTCAACAATACAACAGAGTTACATAGTCAAAACTTGAAGAAGAAAAAATTGTTTCTGTACTCACCAATCTACTTTTCAGACCTTTATTTCATAAAATATAATGGCACATGGATGGGAGAAATAATGCAAATAACGACAAAGCCAAAGCCTATGATCGTTTCACTTAACCTGACGCTTTCTCAAGGCATAATGGGAAATCACGTCAATATGCCTCAAATCCCCTCCACCTGTCACTCTTCATTAACCTCGACAATAGTGTAAATCATTTGTAATACAATACACTATCTTAAAATCTATATGAAAATTTATACTATTTATACCGTTGTTGAGGTTAATAAAGAGTGACAGGTGGAGGGAACTTAAGACTTATTGACGTGATTTCCCATTATGCCTTGAGAAAGCATCAGGTGACGTGAAGTGATCATTGGATTTTATGAAATAATGGTTTGAAAAGAAGCTCGATGAGTGCCACAACTATTTTTTCCTCTTCAAGTATTTATTCTTTTTTGCCTCTGTTATTTCTTGTTTAAAGGGTGATAAGCTTATTATATTTTGTATTACTATTCTGGCATTTTCGCTTGGTGAACTGTTACACCGTGGCTTATTTTGGCTTCTTTCTTTTAAGGGTATGTTCACATGGCGTATTGGGGTGCATACTGTACGCGCTGCTCTGTGCATACTTCTAATGCACGGGATGCTATTAACATGCATTGTCAGCAGTGCGTAAGCTCCGCGAACAATTGTTATGTCACTTCTCTCCCCGGGCGTACAATACGATCGTATTGTACGCCCGGGGAGACAAGGCGTAATTCATAGTTCTCTATGAGAGCTATGAATTACCGTAATTGTGGCTCGCATTTCGCCATGTATAAAGCGCGCCGCAATTACGCCATGTGATCATACCCTAAGGGTGCTTTGAAATGGATTGTTTTATGGTCCGTTTTTGAAGTTTTTTAGTGCTTGCTTTTTTGCAGAAATGCACAGAAATTAATGTTGTACATTTCTGCAAAACAATGCACCAAAAACGTGCAAAAAGACGCTCCATGTGAAAGCATTCTCAATGTTTACTTTACCCCCTTTTTCAGGGGGGGGGATGCATTTTTCATGTGTTTCCAAACATTGAATTTTCTCTATATTCATTGAATAAAAATTATATTATTTTAACTCACCCTCTTTAGTGGCATAGGTTTCTTTCTCTTTTTTTAATGGTTTAAAAATGTGCCCCTGGTTGGCAACTATGGGATTGTGCACTCTTCTGCTATTTTGTTTTACAAAAGTCATAGAGCTTGACTTCTCTGAGCATCTGAGCTGTGGACCATTAACCTGTTTAGCAACGGCTGAGCTGGCTCCTTTTTCATATATCTTAAAACATATGTAGGTCTAAAATTTTAAGTCCTAAGGCAATAGTGATGAATCCTTAGGAGGATAACATAAAATCTAAACACATAGCTATACTGTAAGCAGAACAGTTAGTTCACTACCTCCCTAAAAGTGCTAAAAGTCAGAAAATTCTATGACCATTTAGTAGTGTAGTATGAATGAAGTAGAAATGACAAGGGTCAAATGATGGCCATTTCATATCCATGAGGAATTCTTACACCAGTCACTTAAACAAAAACAAAGGGCGACATCTATGAATTTGCATGCGCCATTTTTGTAATGTCGCATAGTTACATAGTTACATAATTTGTAAGGCCGAAAAAATACAAGACGTCCATTCAGTTCAGCCTATTTTGCTAAAGTGTTGCTAAAGTGTTGATCCAGAGGAAGGCAAAAAATCCCCATGAAGGTAGACGCCAATTGTCCTCATTTTGAGGAAAAAATTCCTTTCCGACTCCAATCTGGCAATCCGAAAAAATCCCTGATCAACGACCCCTCACCAAATCCTAGTCCACTATAACTGTGTACTATTAAAACACACAGAAAAATCTTCCAAACCCTTTTTGACCTCAGTTATTGTAATTCACCATGACAAGTTCCTCTGGCAGAGATTCCAAAGTCACACTGCACTAAACCATAAAAGAATCCCTTCTATGATTATGTAGAAACTTTCTCTCCTCAAGTCGTAGAGGATTGCCCCCTTTATCTAGATACAGTCCCTGTGTTAAATAAATCATGAGAGAGATCTCTATATTGACCTTTAATGTATTTAAAACATATTATATGTCCCCCCCGAAGACCGTCTTTACTCTAAACTAAATAACCCTAATCTTGCAAATCTCCCAGGTTAATGCAGTCCACCCAGTCCTTTTATTAATTTTGTTGCCCGCCTCTGTACCTTATCAATCAGTAGCAATTGCTTTCCTGTGCACTGGTGTCCCAAAACTGTACACAATATTCCATGTGGTGGTTACTAACCAGTGACTTGTATCATGGAAAAATAATGTTCACAATCAGTGCATTAATGCACTTTAAATACACCTCATAAAACCTATTGCCTTGGCAGCTGCTGCCTGACCACTTGGCTGCTACAGTTAAGTTACTATGCACCAGGAATCCAAGTCTTCTCCATGTCACTTTTACCAGCGTTTTTCCATTTAACATAAAATCATGTAATGGACTATTACCCTCCCCCTTGTGCATAACCTTGCATGTATCTGTTATTAAACCTCAACTGCCATTTTCTCTGCCCAGGAGGCGCCTGCCAACATATTCAATTCTTTGTAATAACACATTATCATATATTGTGTTGATTACTTTACAGAGCTTAGTAACAACTGCAAAGATCTAAATATTCTACTGTAGCAATCCAAGTGTAAGAATTCATTAATTGAAATGTTAAAGAGGATAGGGCCCAATTCTGAGACCTGCTGTGTACCGCCACTATTAACAGCGATCCAGTTCTGAGATGCACCGTTAATTACCCACCCTATTGTTTTCTATCTCCTAAGCCAGCAGCTTACCCACTTGCAACATTTATCCCTCAGTCCAAACCATTCTCATTTTACTTACCATCCTTTTTATATGCCTGTATCAAATGCTTTTAGAGAAATTCTAGATATATTACTTCCAATGCTGTCACTCCGATTCAGTCTGAACTAACCTCCGTCATAGAAACTGAATGACATTATTATGACAAGACCGATCCTTCATAAACCCAGCTGTAATAGCGTTAAACATTATTTTCAGTGAGATATCCAGATAGCATCTAAGAAAACCTTCAAAGCATTTTACCTACAACAGGTTCAAACTTACCGGCCTATATTTACCAGTTCACTTATTGACCCCTTTTTGAATATTGGCAACCACATTTGCTATGCGCCTAATCCTTTGGGAAATATCCCATTAATAGACAGTGTCCATAAATATTAAGAATCGGGGAGGCCTATCTATGACATCACTTAAACTCTCCTTTAGGACACATGGGTGTATACCATCAGAACCAGGGGATTTGTCTATCTTAATATTCGTTAAGAGCGGAGCTGCACTTCTTCCTGGTTAGACAAGAAACAAATTTAAGTTGGAGATGACCTCCATCCCTCAAGCATCAACAGAAAGGTCATCCTCCTCCTTGGTCAATACAGTGGAGATAAAATTGTTATAGTTTGCTTTTTCTCATTGCCCTCTATAGTCTCTCCCTCAATACCTTTCAAAGGGCCAAAATTTTATCTGTTATAATTAAACCCTTTTAACTATAAATAATAATTAAAAAATATTTTGGGGTTACTTTTACTTTCTATAGCAAATATGTCTTTCTGTCTCCAGCTTTGCTGCTTTAATCATCTTATTTTACCATATTTTTTTTTTTTCCTTATAGTTTATTAGTGTCCTCTTCACTGCCCTCCTGTTTTAGTAGATAAACGCTTTCTTTTGTTTGTTTATTGCCTCTTTTTTTACATCCCTGTTGAACCACATTGGTTTTTCCTGTTTCTAATTAATTTTAAGTTAACCAAATAAAGTATGTACCGCTCACTGGGGCCTTAGATGTTTTTTAAAAATACCCATTTATTAATTGTTCTGCCATTTTAAAACACCTTGTCCCAGTCAATACGGTTTAAAGGGCCTCCCCTAGGCAGAATAAAAATAGCACTTCTTAAAATATCAGTTATTGTACTCCTAGACAAAAAACTACTCTTTAAGTGATAAATTGGAAATGTTAATTATATTATGGACACTATTCCTAGATGCCCCTCAACCTGAACTGTGTTACTCTGTCAGGTCATTAGTGAAAAATTAAGTCTAAAAGGCCTTTTTCTCTAGTTCAGTTTCCTGCACCATTTAGCAAAGGTAAATTATCATTAAGTTATTGAACAAAAACCGTATCCTTATTATTGAGAGCTACAAGTTTATCCAGTTTCTCCACTGATGTCTGGTAATATAGTTAAAGTCGCCCAAAACAACTTAAACAACCTCCAATCTTATTAGCTGCGTCATCTTATTTGCCTGAAGTACATCTTCCATGGGGTCTGTTACATCTCTGTGCTATATAGCAACCGCTATTAATATCAATATTATTGTTTGTTAACCCCCCCCAGTATATTACCCCATAATGATTTCACATTACATTACCTGTACCTATATCTGTCTCCCCGCATTTTCGCTTCCAGATAGGATTTTACATAGAATACAGACACTCTACTCCCCCCTTCCGGTCATTATAATCTCTTCTAAATAGACTGTAACCCGTAAGTTTAATCGCCCAGGCTCCTAGCTCTTGTCAAGCCATGGTCCTCAGTTATTCCCACTAATCTTATTTTTCCTTCAGCAATTAATAATTCTAGTAATTTATTTGTTGGCCAGACATCCATTCATTGTCAGCATGCAATTTAGATAATTTTTTTCCCATTTTTTTATTCCTTTCTCCCTGATCATTTAACGATTGCTACAAAAACCCCCAACCACCACTCCACCCCTGCTTGAATTCCTAACTCCCAGCTCTCTATCATCACTATCTTGCACACTATCTTTGTAGTTTGCCCTCCCCCATCCCTAGTTTAAAAATATTCCCTCCAACATCCTGCCTATTTTGTCCCCTAATAACAGCTGCACGACCCCTCCCCAATTAGGTGCAGCCCGTCCCTAGCAAAAGTCAGTAGCCAAACATGAATCAGCCCAGTTCTCCAAAACCCAAATCCCCTCTTTCATACACCAATTTTGAGCACTTACTTTACCTCTCATAATACTCTCGCTGCCGTCACTGGGTGCTCGAGGAAAAAATCAGGTGTAATATTTCTGAAAATATTACCCAGGAGGTCCTTAGCCTAAGCTTTTGGGCCTAATTCCCTGAAATTGGTTTTTAAGGACCACTCCAACCTTCTCTCTAACATTGTCATTGGTGCACCAGACAGCTGGATTCCACCATCCCCACCCTAGTCAATCTGTCAAACCGATCCGCTAATATGATCGAACCAAGCCCCATGTAAAACAACATACTGTTCGACCGATCCCGTCTTGTGACAGAATTGCCCTGACTGTGCCACAAATAATGGAGTTCCCCAACTACGAGCACCTGTCCAATAGCCTGGTCTGCACTCCTATTCCCCATCTTAATGTAGCAGACGGGGGTATTGTCTTGCTGCAGCAGTGCCATGTCTGAGCTGACATCCCCCTAAATCTGCCAATCTTGTAAATTTTTTGAGGTGTGCCTGTTCAGGACTAGCCTCCCTGACACTCTTCCCTCTACCCTTCTTTCCTAACTGATTTACCCAGCTAGCTGCCTCATTCCACTAGCACCTCCAGGCCTGCCCATCCTCCCCAGCATCAAAACACTTGTGAGTGTTTGCTCAGTGAGACCACAAACCTCGCTTTCCAAGTTGCAATGGATCTCAGTGTTGCCACTTGGCCCCCCCCCCCCTCATTTAGATCCAGGCTACGCTTCTAAAATGTGCATGTGCACACATCTCACACAGCAGTATGGACCCCGAACAGTTGGTCAAGGATGGCAATACATTGCACCAGGTTGCCACCAGACAGCATTGTCAAACATGGAACTCTCATGGGATGTTACCAAAAAGATATACAAATACAATTATAATAAGCAGTACAATAACGTCCCCCTCTAAAACTCCCCAACATCTAAAGTCCCTCAATATTAAGTACCCACACTTAGAAAAAGATACACTTGAACGAAGAAACCTTGCAGACAGACTCATTCACTCGCTCTGATACTAGCTTTAAAAACCTTTTTCCAATGCTGTTTGGCAGTGTAATTGTAAACCTCTCATTCAGAAAACCAAAGGACCAGCTAGGCCCACACCAGGTGCACTTAATCTCTGCTGATTAGGTAACCCACCCCCCTAACATGGTCAACTGATAAAGTCACCTATTTCGCAAGTCACCAGAATTCAGCAAGCACCTCAGCAACTGTGTTTTTTGTAACTATAGAACTGCAATACACAAACTACGTCTTTAAATAACCAAAACAGAATCTATACACAAAATAAGTATAGTCTGCAATTGTATAAACCTATATGTCTGTTATATAATTAAATGTACTATAAGGGCGCTATAATAAATAAACAGAGTAAAAAAAAAACACAAGTAATTTGCTGGAGGATTAAAATAAACTTCTTTCTCTCAAAATTAACCCCTTTCATGACCCTGGGCCGTTAAGAGTAAAGTACGTCCCAGGCCGCTCAGGGGGCTTTTGGCATGGGATCGGCTCCCGCGACCCCCCCGCAAAGGCCGCCGGGTGTTAGCGGCTTGATCGCAGCTAACACCCCGGCGGTAACAGCGCCGGCGTTGGCTCCGCCCGCTGGCGCTGTTTAACCCATCGGACACTGCGGCAAAGATGGCCGTGGTGTCTGAATGAACACCGATCGTTATGGTCATCGGCACCTGCGCCGATCCGACGACCGAGCATGGTGGTTGGGAGCCCTGTGAAGGCTCCCGTCACTTACCCTGGCCGTTTTTTGCCCCACTTTTCCCGACCGCAGACAGGAAAGGGGAAACCGCCATCTTTGTACACCCTAATGCATTGCCTATTGCAATGCATTAGGTTGTATTAATCAATCGCAGCCCACCTAGTGGTCAAGCCGATTAGGGGGACTAATTTATCAGTAAAAAAATAAATAAATAAAAAAGTTCAAAATCACCTCCTATTCCCCATTTTATGAATAAAATCATTAAAAATAATAAAAAAATTAAACATATGTTATCCGCCGCGTCCGTAAAAGTCCGATCTATAAAAATATAACAACATTATCCCAAATGCTGAACATCATAAAAGAAAAAATATTCCAAACGCCAAAATTGCGTTTTTTGGTCATTTTACGTCACCCAAAAAATGGAATAAAAATTATCAAAAAAGTCGCATGCATTCCAAACTACTAGCAATAAAAATTACACTTCACCCGCAAAAAATGCATCCCTCACTGACATCCGTAGAGTGTAGGACAAAAAAGTTTATTGGTTGCGCCACAAACAGGCGCCGCGGCGCAAAAGTCAAAAATAGAAAATGTTTGGAATTTTTTTACAGACCAAAACATAATGGAAACCCTACATGTTTGGTATTACCGGATGCGTAACAACCTGTAAATACAGATACACACATTATATTTACCGAAGATTGAACCGCCGTAAAAAGCAAATCAACCCAGAAACATGGCGAAAATACTATTTTTTTAACAATTTGTCCCACTTGAATTTTTTTTGCGGTATTCCCATTATATTTCTATAGTATATAAATAACCAAAAACCATTAGAAACTACATCTTTTCCTGCAAAATAAAAGCCCTCATTGTCTATGGAGTGGAAAAAATAAAAAAGTTATGGGCCATTCAGAAGGCGAGGAGAAAAAACGAACATGTCACAAAAAAAAAAACGCCGGGTCCTGAAGGGGTTAAGTCCCCACACTTAAAAAAGACACACTTGGAAGAAGACACACTCGCAGACTCGTTCACTCGCTATTATACTTAGCTTTAAACCTTTTACCCAATGCTGTTTGGCAGTGTAATTGCAAACCTCTCTTTCAGGAAAGCCAAAGGCCCAGCTAGACCCACACAGGTGCAATTTAAGTTCTGCTGATTAGGTAACCACACACCTAACTGGTCACCTGATTCAGCAAGTCACCTGATTCAGCAAGCACTCAGCAACTATGTATGTTTGTAACTATAGAACTACAATGCACAAACAACTCTTTAATACTAATAAAAGTTATCTATACCCAATATAATAAGCTGCAAATATAAACTATATGTCTGCTATAGGTACAATACCCTTAAAATACCTTTTTCCAATGCTGTTGGCATGTAATTGCAAACCTTTCTTTCAGGAATACCCAAAAGCCTGACACAACAGTTTCTAAATAATATGAGAGGAGTGGTAAAAATACGACAGTAAGAAATTAAATGCGTCAAAAATGTTTTTGGCACATAAACACTCAAAAGTTAGACGCATAGAGTTTTTATGCGCCGGGCGTGGTCCTGGACAGCAAGGAGTAAGGAGCCATCTCCACCTGAGCTCTAGTGTTGAGCGATTCCTATCGACACAGTTGAAATCGCACTGTATTATACGTTTAATCGGATTTTTAGATTAACCGCGAAAATTTAGTTAAAATCTGTGCATAATCTATATATATCGCTGCCATTTTCCGGCGCTTTTCTGTCATTTTTGGCGCCAGCAATCACTTACTGAATAGAGCTGGTGAGATGTTGTGTCGACGTCAAGACAGGGATGTGTATGTTTTGCGATTGGCTGGAAAAAATCACATGACCTCGTTTACATAGAACAGCCTTCTGTCACTCGATCAGTGGCTGGTCAGCGTCCTCATAGCAGTAGGACGTGCCTCTGCCTCTGTCCAAACAGCTCACGAAATTATTCTATTTCTTCACAGAGAAAGCTCAATGTTAGCTGTGATCCTTTACTACTTAGGTTAGATATAGAGATTTGAATGATTATATGTATTAGGTAGAGAATTTTAAAGGAGCATCTAACCGCTCTAAATAACGGGGAGAGCGGGGGGGGGGGGGGGTGTCCCTGGGCGAACACAGACAAGCACTTTAAAGAATACAGGATTAGTTCACCAGACATAGTTGTAGACATTCGCAAGCACTGCAATAGCTTTATTATTAACAGTTTTCATTTGAAATATTTCCTGGAAAATGGGCAGCCTAACTGAATATAAGAATACTCACTTTTCTCTAGTAACTGCAAGTCTCTTTGTTAGGTTGCAAAACTCCACTTATATTATCAGTATACAATTCAGATAGGTGTTCTTTTTCAATTTTCGCCCGTATCCAGCTTTTTGATTGATATGCCACCTTGTCAGTTAAATTAGAATCCAGCAATTTAGTAGTCAACAGGTTGATAGGTGCCCAAAAATAACCCTTTCATTTTCCAAATACATTCAGATACGTGTTTTTTCACTTTGGCGCACTACAGACATTGTTCATTGTGCACCTTGCACTAAAGGTAATATAGCAATTTTGTAGTCCACCACAAGGTGAATTGAAAGGTGCCAAAAATACCATTTAATTATCCGAATAATTTCAGATACGTGTTTTTTCATTTTGTCGCAGTACAGCATGTTGATAGAGCTACTTTGCAGTTAAATGTGAAAAACAGCAATTTTGTAGTCCACCACAAGGTGAATTGTGAGATGCCCAAAAAATACCTTTTATTACCGAATAACTTCAGACCAGGTGTTTTTTTTCACTTTTGTCCAGTCAAGCTTTGTTGATAGATCTACTTTCTGCAGTAAAATTGAACTACAGCAATTTAGCAGTCCCAAAGGTGAATTATTGGTGCCAAAAAATAACCTTATATATCCTGTATTACATTTCAGAACTAGGTGTTTTTTTCACTTTTGTCACTCAAGCTTTAGTTCATAGAGCTAACTTTGAGTTAAATTTGGAATACAGCAATTTTAGTAGTAACCACAGTGAATTGATAGGTGCCAAAAATCCCATTTTATTTTTCCGTAAACATTTCATTGACAGTGTTTTTTTTCACTTTTTGTCATTCATGCTTTTTCATATAGCTACTTTGTTAGTTAAATTTGAATACAGCAATTAGTAGTCCCCCAGGAGAATTGATAGGTTGCCAAAAAAACCTTATATATCCCGTATACGTTTCAGACAGGTGTTTTTTTCAATTTTGTCGTCAAGCTTTGTTCCATCAGAGCTACTTTGTAGTTACTTTGAAACACAGCATTTTAGTAGTCACCACAGGAGAATTGATAGTTTCCAAAAATACCTTTATTATCCCGTATACATTTCAGACAGGTGTTTTTTTTCACTTTTGGTCAGTCAAGCTTTGTTCATAGAGCTACTTTGTAGTTAAATTTGAATACAGCAATTTAGTAGTCACCACAGGTGAATTGATAGGTGCCAAAAATACCTTTTATTATCCCGTATACATTTCAGACAGGTGTTTTTTTCACTTTTGGTCAGTCAAGCTTTGTTCATAGAGCTACTTTCTAGTTAAATTTGAATACAGCTATTTTGTTTTGATTTGAGGGATTTGAGAATAGCTGTGATTTGCCGTCTTTTAATAAGAGACTTTCCAAAACTCTTCCATACCTTCTCAAATTTTTATATTTCTGAACATGGAGCGAAATTCAGGTGGTAAGCGAGCAAAGAGGGGGTAGGACATGGAGGTAGAGGTACGAGAGAAGGTGCTCCTTCCAGTGCTGGCGACAACACGCATGCCAGCGGATCGTCAGTTGCAGGACCGTCAGGCCTGTCATCGCTGGGTCAGGGCCCTGTGAATCTCAGTAACGAACAGCGTCGCCAATCTGTCCTTCAGTGGTTAATGCAACCTGCATCCAGCAGTCTTACCTCCTCGTCCTCCCAGTCACGGCCACAAATGTCGTCATCAGCATCATCAGCATCCGTCCAACATGAAGCAGCCCAAATGTCAACTCGTGTACCCACCACTGTGGATAATCCATTTTCTGAAGACCTCTTTAAAGACAAAATGCGGTTGGGGTTAGAAAGCATGTTAAAAGATCAAGAGGCCAAAGAGGATGATTTTCTCTGCTCTGACGCCCAGTTACTGATGCCATCAGAGGCGGTCGGCAACGCCTTGCAGTCCCTCTTGCTTGTAGCCCGCAGCTCCTGGATGCAGAATGTCAGGACGACCAAGTCACCTGTGTTGATGATGATGATGACGACATTGCGGATCCAACGTGGTCTTTTCAGCAGAATTTGCTTGCGAGCGCTTCATCACTGGACGAGGAGGAAGACGATGGGGTAGTGTCAGTACGGGTCCCGCCTCAAAAAGGGAGAGGGCGGTCGCAGAAGTCCGCTGATATGATTCCGCCAGCCACGGTCAGCGGAAACCCCGCTCCTCGCTTATCGCCGTCAAAAAGGTCCAGGACCTCTCAAGCCTGGGCCTTCTTTGAGCAAGCCTCTGATTCACCCAGCGATGTCATATGCCGCCTTTGCCGTAAACGCATAAGTAGAGGCAAGAATCTTAGGTGGTTAACCACCACCAACATGTCTAGTCACATGCAGCGAATGCATGAGTTGAAATGGAGGCAACACTTGGCCAAAAAAGGCCAGACCGACGCCGGGCCTCCAACCACTGTCACACCCTCTGTCTCCGCCTCCTCCTCCTCCGCCACCACCAAGCGTTCCTCAGCTGCCCATGTCTCTCAGAGTCATGATCAGGGATCAGCCTCCGCTTCAGCCTCCACCGTCGCCCGAGTACCATCAGCACCACCAGAGACCCATCCTACCCCTTCTCCTTCCGCCAGTTTGACGACCTGCACTCCGTACAGCGGCCAGTCTAGCAGCCAGCCTTCTGTCTTCCAGGTTTGGGAGCAGAAGAAACACTTTAACCCAAACCATCCCAAAGCCAAAAGCCTGAATGTCGGCATTGCCAGGCTTTTGGCCTTGGAAATGTTGCCTTTCCGTCTGGTGGACACAGATGGGTTCCGCCACGTCATGGCCCTTGCCTGCCCCCAATACCAGATGCCGAGCAGGCATTTCTTTGCCAGAAAAGCCGTCCCTGCCCTGGCCAGCCACGTGTCATCTAAAATTTCAAGCGCGTATTCTGCATCTGTGGCCGTAAAAGTCCATCGGACCACCGACACATTGACTATTAAGCACGGCCAAGGCCCGCTATATCTCTGTGACACTGCTCACTTGGGAGTCTGTGTGGATTCTCCTGGTCCATGACCGGGAGGCTCCAGGCTCGGCGCACCCTCTTCAAAACTGCAGGTATGGTGCAGGGCTCTTTCCCCCAAGGTCCATTGGTGGCAATCACGGGCCCAGATAAAGCCAGGTCCCCTTGTTGAAATTAATCCTGTCTTGGAGACCGTCCCACACACAGGTAGGACTGTGGACGCTCTCCGCAACGAAACCGAGCACTTGGCTGGTGACAGAACCTGTGCCAGGCAAGGTGGTGTCCGATAACTGGCGAAATCTGCCTGGCCGCCCTTAAGTCGATAGGCTGGAGCACATCCCTTGCCTGGCACATGTTCATGAACCTTGTCGTCCAGAAATATTCTAAAGAGCTTACCCGGGTCTGGACTGCCTTCTGAGGAAGGTCGAAGTCTAAATTCACACTCCGCCGTTCGCACCCTGCTTCGTCCCGCCTTGCTGCGTTGGCAGCGTCAGCTCGGCCTCCCCGTGCAACCGTCTCATTATTTGACGAGCAACACGCTGTAATTCCCACCCTCCACATGCTCCAGCGATTGTGGCAGCAGCGCAATTGCCATTACGCAGTACGAAGTGCACATGGCCTGACAATGCATCAGTGCGGAACCTCGGGGTGTAGAGCCACCGAGAAGTGGAGGCAGGTGAAAGAGCTCTGCACCATCCTTGCCAGTTTTGAAGAAGCCACCAAAATGGTCATGCGGACGATGCCCTTGTCAGCTTGAGCATTGTGGTGATCTTAGTTCTGTAAACGATCATTGGACACTCTGAAACAACAGGTTCCCTCCAGCGACGAGGAGGATACGGACACAGAGCGGACAGGGAGCCTTCTCTCCATCGAATCCACAAGGCCGACAGTTTCTCCAATTTTTATCGGTCTTCATTAGGCAGTGGTTTCGGGGTCCAGGGCTAGTGCAAGGCAGCACATCAGCTCTCAGGGTGCATCATCTCAGGCAAAGTCAGGGCTGTGTTGAAGCGGGTGCCGGAGGAAGCGGAAGGAGAGGAGGAGGAGGTAATCCTAGACACTGACGTTCCGGACGTCCCTGCCCTTGGAAGAGGTTGTCGCGACATTTTGATGCGGAGGAGGATGATGAGAACGATCAGTTTGCTAGTGACCCTCAGTACCCAGAGGCTTTGGGAAAATCAAGGGCTCCATCCTCTCAGAGAGCATGAGTGCTTGGATGCTCCATTTCCTCCAACATGATCCTCCGCATTAAGGCCATCAAATGAACAACAGTTACTGGGTGGCCACCCTCCTGAATCCCTGGTACAAAACAAAACTCTGCAACTTTCCTTCCACTCCCCCAAATAGAGAGTAAAATGCGGAAATGGAGACCTTGCTGTTGACAACTGGAGACATCTGTTGTGTCTGATTCACGGTTCATCAAATGTCACGGTGTACAACATCAGCGACGGACGGCAGTAAGAGTGCCAGTAGCCGTAGCGGCAGCAGCAGCGAAGGTGGCAGAAGCCTAATGGGTGACCTGGCTGGCAATCTTTATTTAACACCTCACCAACGCATGCAAATTGCAGGGCACACATCCAACACACAGAGACGAGCTTAAGATCAATGGTGCACGACTTCTGCGTCTCAAAACCATGTTTTTTTGGATGTGTTCCGACTCAATAGACTTCTGGGTATCCAAAATGGACGAATGGCCCGAACTCGCTCGCACACGCCATAAGAGGTGTTGTCCTGCCCAGGAGCCAGCGTCATATCTGAGTGGACTTCACACAGCCGGAGGAGTCATTACAGACAAACGCATCCGCTTTCCACAGATAATATGGATCGTTTGACTTTCATCAAGATGAATCAGGCATGGATCTTGATGATGTTGTGGCCCCAATTGCCGAGGTCCCCCGATTAGTTGCCGGTCTACTTCACTTCCTTTTCAAACAGAAATGGTTCCCCTTGAAAACTTGTTTTTAAAATGATCATTTTTTACTGCCCAATTTTTATTCTCTTTTCCCAAAAGTTAAATTTTTTCTGGTTTTGCTGTGAGGAGACTGTAAAAGACAGAAGGTTTCATGACAACACCGTATTCCCTTTACTCACTTTAATCTTTAGAAGTTTTCCACATTGTCAATGGTTTTTTAGGTCATGTTGCTGTTGAGATACAGCTTTTAATTATGGTCCTTTGGAACAGAAATGTTTTCTTCTAAGTGGCATTTCTCCCTCACAATTTTTTTAAAAGTGGCTGAGAAGTCTATTTTAATTTTTTGGGGTCATGTTGCTGTGAGATACAGGAATATCATGGTCCTTTGGAACAGAATGTGGCTTTTAAGTGTTATTTTTTCCCTCAATTTTTAAAAGTAGCTGAGAAGTCATATTTATAATTTTTTGGGGTCATGTTGCTGTGAGATAAAGCATAATCATGGTCCTTTGGAAAAGAAATGTGGCTTCTAAGTGGCATTTCTCCCTCCAATTTTTAACAGTGGGTGAGAAGTAATTTTTATAATTTTTTGGGTCATTTCTGCTTTGAAATGCAGCAATACTACAGGTCCTATCAAAAAAATGTTGTTTTCTAACAGACATTTTTTTCTTCACAATTGTCCAAAGTGGCTCAAGGGTCATCCTTTGAATTTTTGGGGGCATTTTGCTGTGGGCATGCAGTATATTTACAGGTCCCCATTTAAAAAAATGTTGTTTCTAACAGACATTTGTTCTTCACAATTGTCCAAAGTGGCTCAAGGGTCATGCTTTGAATTTTTGGGGCATTTTGCTGTGAATGCAGCTATACTACGGGCCCTATTATAAAAAAAATGTTTTTTTCAAAAGACATTTTTTTCACAATTGCCCAAAGGGCTAAAGGGGTCATGCTTTAAAATTTTTGGGGGGCATTTTGCTGACATGCAGCTAAACGGGTCCATTAAAAAAAAAATGTTGTTTCAAAAGCATTTTTTTTCTTCAAAATTTGTAAAGGTGGCTAAAGGGGTGAGGTGCTCAGGAATGGGGGACACTTTAATGGCAATATTGCAAAATGACTTTTTTTGCAAGATCTTTAAATACCTTCAATCCTGTTTTGAGACCCCCTTTAATCAATTAAAAAAAGAAACAAAGACATGGTGGGATTATCCTATTTTAAAAAGTGTTTTCTAAATTTTAAACTACAAAAAAACTTGCTGTACAAAATAGCTGGAAAAAAAAATTCCCTGTAAATTGTACAAGGGGGGTTTACGGGGAAAATTGACCAATGTAGGTTTTTCAGGGGACATGGGTATGGAGCACGACAGAGAACAAAGTACGAGACAATTTTCCTCCGCACGTTGAGTAAAATAAAAAAAGAACCAAAGAAAAAGGGCCCCTGGGTGGAAAGGAGCATTAACCCCAATTTCCCAATTTAAAACTCAATTGGTCCGCAAAATTTAAAAGGGGGGCAAGCGCTACCCGGACAGGGCAGTATTGTCCATGAAACTAAAATGGTGGTTGAAAGACTCCTTTTTTTGGCACTTTTTAAATTTTTGGGGGGCAGACAGGTTTAATGGTCATACGCGGTCCACGGGCAGGTATAGTCAATGTCCAGTCCCAACTAAAAAGGGGGTTGAAAACTCCTTTTTCCGGGGATTTTTAATCTGGGGTCATGCAGGTTTTGGGGTCATGCTGTGGCCCCCAAAATAGGGATATTTAATGTCCGTTTAAACTAAAATGGTGGTTGAAAAACCCTTTTTTCCGGCACTTTTAAAAGTGGGGGTCATGCAGGTTTGGGGCTCAGCTGGGCCCAAGATAGGTATATTCAAGTCCCCTTGAAACTAAAATGGGGGTTAAAACTCCTTTTTCCCGGGACTTTTTAAAAGTGGGGGTCATGCAGGTTTGGGGGTATGCTGGGCCCCGGACGGGGTAGTCTATGCAAAAACTAAAAAAGGGGGTTCAAAACTCTTTTTTCGGGACTTTTTTAAATTTTTTTGGGCATGCAAAATTTGGGGCACAGCTGTGGCCCCGGACAGGGGAAGTCTATGTCCAGGAAACTAAAATGGTGATTCAAAGGGGCTCCCTTTTTCCCGGACTTTTTAATCTGTACTTTTGCAGGTTTGGGGCTCATGCTGTGGCCCAGAACAGGGTAGTCCCATGTCCAGTGAAATACAATGGTGGTTTAAAACTCCTTTTTCCGGCCTTTTTAATCGGGGGTCATGCAGGTTTGGGCCATGCTGTGGCCCAGGACAGGTATAGTAAGTCCAGTTCAACTAAAATGGTGGGTTTAAAAATTTCCCATTTTCGGCACTTTTTAATCTGTGGGTCGAAGGTTTAAAGGTCAATTGCGGGACAGGACAGGGCTAGTCAATGTCCGTTCAACTAAAAAAGGTGGTTGAAAGCTCCTTTTCCGGACTTTTTAATCTGGGGGGCATGCGGGTTTGGGGGAATGCTGGTTCCAGGAAGGGATATTCAAAGTCAGTTCAAGTAAAAAAGATGGTTTAAACATATGCCCTTCTGGCATTTTTAATTTGTGGGGATGCAGGTTTAAAGGGCTGCTGTGGTCAAGACGGGAAAAGTGAATGGTGTGGACTTTTTTTTTTGTGGTTTTATAACCCAGTGGTTGCCTAAAATGTAGCAGTATCCATTTGATGTTGTGGATTTTAATTCCCGCTTCTCCAGCCCCGTTCGGTGTAAGAATGAAGGTGTTGTTCCTCTCCCATAGACTTTAATGGTCATCGGTGATAATCTATCATCGACCATCGAATATCTTGTCGATGATGGCCGACTATCGACCATCGACCGATGGCGATAGTCAACGTAATCGCTCAACACTACTTATAATGCTTCCTGTGAGGGCTTGTTGGCTGTGCTGCCACTTTTATCATTGCTTTGTACTATATGTCCCATACAGTGGTCCCTCAAGTTACAATGGCCACAGGATACAATATTTCCAACATACTATGGTTGTTCCTTGGACATTGTATCTTGCAGCCACACTCTTCATATAATGTCACAGACACTGCTGATCTATATTAGTGCATGCAGTGATTGGCAGAATAGTTGCACCTCTACAGTACAGTGTGGTACTAAATGTCCTGTCCTGCTTTTACATGTATTAGTGAGATGCATGCAGTGATTGGTGATCTATAGCACCTCTCTACAGTACAGTGCGGTTCTACATGTCCTGTTCTGCTCTTTCATGTATTTGTGAGGTGTCTGCAGGGATTGGTAATCTATAGCACCTTCCTACAATACAGTGCGATACTACATGTCCTGTACTACTGTTATATATATTAGTGAGATGTATGCAGGGATTAGTGATATAATTGCACCTCTCTACAGTACAGTGCAGTATTACATGTCCTGTTCTGCTCTTACATGTATTAGTGAGGTGCATGCAGTGATTGGTGGTCTATAGCTCTTCCCTACAGTGCTGTGTGGTACTACATGTCCTGTTCTGCTCTTTCATGTATTTGTGAGGTGCATGCAGGGACTGGTAATCTATAGCGCCTCCCTACAGTACAGTGCGATACTACATGTCCTGTACTGCTGTTACATATATTAGTGAGATGTATGCAGGGATTAGTGATATAATTGCACCTCTCTACAGTACAGTGCAGTATTACATGTCCTGTTCTGCTCTTACATGTATTAGTGAGGTGCATGCAGTGATTGGTGGTCTATAGCTCTTCCCTACAGTGCTGTGTGGTACTACATGTCCTGTTCTGCTCGTTCATGTATTTGTGAGGTGCATGCAGGGATTGGTAATCTATAGCGCCTCACTACAGTACAGTGCAATACTACATGTCCTGTACTGCTCTTATATATATTAGTGAGATGCATGCAGGGATTAGTGGTATAGTTGCACCTCTCTACAATACAGTGCAGTAATACATGTCCTGTGCTTCTCTTACATGTATTAGTGAGGTGCATACAGTGATTAGTGGGCAGTACAGTGTGGCACCATATGTCATGCACTGCTCTTTCATGTATTAGTAATTGGTGATCTATAGCACCTCTCGACAGTACAGTGTGGTACTACCTGTCCTGCTCTTACATACATTAGTGAGATGCATACAGTGATTGGTGGTTTAGTTGCGCCCCTCTACAGTACAATGCAGTACTACATGTCCACTACTGCTCTTCTATGTATAAGTGAGATGCATGCAGGGATTGGTGATCTATAGTGCCTCTCAACAACACAGTGTGTTACTACCTGTCCTGTACTGTTCTTACATATATTAGTGAGTTTCATGCACTGATTCGCAGCCTAGTAGCTCCTCTCTACATTACAGTGCATTACTACATGTCCTGTACTGCTCTTAAATGTACTAGTGAGATGCAGGCAGTGATTGGTGGTTTATAGCGCCTCTCTACAGTACAGCGCACTACTACATGTCCTGTACTGCTCTTACATGTATTAGTGAGGTGCATGCAGTGTTTTGGGGCCTATAGTGCATCTCTTTAGTACACTGTGGTAGCACATGTACTGTTTTTCTATGTATTTGTAAGGTGCATGCAGTGGTTGGAGGTCTAGTGGCACCTCTCTACAGTATAGTGCAGTATTACATGCCCTTACATATGTTAGTGAGGTACATGCAGGGCCGGGACGACGGGTAGGCAGAGGTAGGCGATCGCCTAGGGCGCCTACCTCTGCCTGTCCCTAATGGGCGCAGTCAGGGGCCCCGACCCTCGCCGGGCTCCAGGCCACTGCCATGGGCCTGGAGCGCCGTCGGCCTCTTTAGCTGCATGTGCGTCCGCTGGACGCACATACAGCTGCGGGCTACTGCAGAGCAGAGAGCGAGCGCTCCCTGCCCCGCAGACAGTGTCGGACCCGCTCACCGGAGGATCGCTGAATCCTCCGGTAAGCCGCAGGGCCGACACAGCGGGGCCGCCGGGTCCTCACAGCGCTGAGGACCCGCCGCGGCCCCGTGCGGCTCCGCAGACAGTGTCGCGATGAAGTGATGTCATCGCGACGCTGCCTCTCCTCAGACGCACAGCCCGTCATAGGCCGTGCGCCCGAGGAGCGCCGGAGGAGCGTCCCGGCGCTGGAGGCGTGATGACATCATCACGTCTCCAGTGTCGGACTGAAGAGGAGCGCGCGGCCTAGACAGAAGAGGAGCGCGCAGCCGGGACAGAGGTAAGGTGAGTATTAATGTTGTTATTTTTACCTGCCGGAGAGTGCCCCCATACGCCTGCCTGTGGCCCCTATACGCCTGCCTGTAGCCCCATACGCCTGCCTGTAGCCCCTATATACTTGCCTGTGGCCCCAATACGCCTGCATGTGGCCCCATACGCCTGCCTGTAGCCCCTATATACTTGCCTGTGGCCCTATACGACTGCCTGTGGTCCCTATACGCCTGCCTGTGGCCTCATATGCCTGCCTGTAGCCCCTATACATGCCTGTGGCCCCTATACGCCTGCCTGTGGCCCCTATACGCCTGCCTGTAGCCCTTATATACTTGGCTGTGGCCCCATACGCCTGCCTGTAGCCCCTATACGCCTTCCTGTGGTCCCATATGCCTGCCTGTGGCCCCTATACGCCTGCCTGTGGCCCCATACGTCTTCCTGTTGGTCCAATCTACTTGCATGTGGCCCCTATATCCTGCCTGTGGCCCCATCCGCCTGCCTGTGGCCCCATACGCCTGCCTGTAGCCCCTATACGCCTGCCTGTGGCCCCATACGCCTGCCTGTGGCCCCTATATACTTGCCTGTGGCCCCATACGCCTGCCTGTAGCCCCTATATACTTGCCTGTGGCCCCATACGCCTGCCTGAGCCCCCATACGCCTGCCTGTGGCCCCCATACGCCTGAATGTAGCCCCAATACGCATGCCTGTAACCGCTATATACTTGCCTGTGGCCCCATACGCCTGCCTGGGCCCCCATACGCCTGCCTGTGGCCCCATACGCCTGCCTGTGGCCCCATACGCCTGCCTGTGGCCCCCATACGCCTGCCTGTGGCCCCATACGCCTGCCTGAGCCCCCATACGCCTGCATGTGGCCCCAATACGCCTGCCTGAGCCCCCATACGCCTGCCTGTGGCCCCGCTCCGCCTGCCTGTGGCCCCATACGCCAGCCTGTGGCCCCATACGCCTGCCTGTGGCCCCATACGCCTGCCTGTGGCCCCCATACGCCTCCCTGTGGCCCCATACGCCTGCCTGTGGCCCCATATGCCTGCCTGTGGGCCCCATACGCCTGCCTGTGGCCCTATTCTCCGTCCTTTGGCCCATATACGCCTGCCTGTGGCCCATATACGCTTGCCTGTGGCCCATATACGCTTGCCTGTGGCCCCCATACGCCTGCCTGAGCCCCCATACGACTGCCTGAGCCCCCATATGCCTGCCTGAGCCCCTAGCTATATACCTGCCTGAGCCCCTAGCTATATACCTGCCTGAGCCCCTTTAGCTATATACCTGCCTGAGTGCCTCTATATTTATATACCTACCTGTCTAAGGGGACAATATCTATATACCTTCCTGACTGAGGAGACATATATACATACACCTGCCTGACTGAGAGGGCATATCTATATACCTGTCTGACTGAGGGGACTTATATACCTATAATTAAGGAGTTGCTGGAAATGTGAGGATTCTAAGATATTTGTGTCCAAATCTGCAGGGACGAGTATTGGTTGGGAGCAATCAGCATGAAGGTGTGAACTGGATGGAGAAGAAAAGGGAAAGTGAACGACGCTGATCAGAAATGTCTCCGGTGAGTCACTAAATGTAACTGCAGTGTAATCACTTATATATCTGCAGAGCATCTACATACAACAAGTATCATACCACCGCCATACAGTGACCATATAGTGGTAATGTAATCAGAACCTGTGTACAGCTGATAGTCACATGTGTGGGTCGCATTCTGTCAGGGTCTGGCAGGATTATTTGATCCTTAAGTAGTAATAGTTTTGGGTCTTAGTTTTGTAGGAGGGTTTTTAGTAACAATCCTTCGTCTGGTAGATTTGCTCCATGTATCGGTGGATTATTTAGTGACTGTTATTTAGGGGTATTACACTGTCATATGTAGGGGAGCGATTATGAAAACGTAAATTTGCCAGGGCTGATTTTCATTGTGCAGCGACTGCTGAGGAGATGGACGGGAGCTATGTGGGATACGCAGAAAATTTGTGACAGGACCTGGCGCAGGGGCGAGAGGAATTAGTGTGTGGGGGCATTTTTTTTTGGGGGGGGGCGCCATTGGCTGTACTCGTCTAGGGCACCAAAATGCCTTGTCCCGGCCCTGGGTGCATGCAGTGATTGCTGGACTGCAGCACCTCCTTAAAGTACCTCACTAATACATGAAGGAACCAACTACATGTCCTGTACTGTTCTTACATGTATTAGTGAGGTGCATGCAGTGGTTTGAAGTCTAGTAGTGCCTTTCTACAGAAAAGTTTGTTACCACCTGCCCTGTACTGCTGTTACATGAATTAGTAAGGTGCATGCAGTGATTGGCAGTCTATAGAGCCCCTCCACAGTACAGTGTTGTACTACATGTCCTTTACTGCTTTTACATGTATTAGTGATTTGCGGTCTATAGCACCTCTCTACAGAACAGTGCAGTACTATATGTCCTGTACTGTTTTTACATGTATTAGGAAGGTCTAGTAGTGTCTCTCTACAGTACAGTGCAGTACTACATGTCCTTTACTGCTCTTACATGCATTAGTGAGGTGCATACAATGATTGGCGGTCTATAGCACCTCCCTACAGCACAGTACGATACTGAATGTCTTGTACTGCTCTTACATGTGCCAGGATGAGCAGCTCCTTTGGGCACAATATGAGGGCCCCATTTTCTGGTACATTGTATACATACTACATGACCCAAAGAAGCTCCAATATGAAGGGCGATTTATTAATGGCGCTGTGCTGGGTTTCTGGCATGCCTTGAGCCAAAAAACCCGTCGTACCCCTGTTCTATAGGTGTATGAACAGTCGTATATCCAAACTTGGTGCATTCTGCACCTGGATCGACACTTTTAAATGCGTCAAAGATGCGGAGCGTGTCATACCAGATTTGTAGGACATTAATGAATCTGTAATGCTAAAAGTAGGTGCAACACTGTCAGTACCAGCCAGATCAAGTTAAAAGGGGTTTGTCTGAGGCCAAATTTGTCATGAACAAGCAATATCCCAAAAAATATAAAATAATCTCCTATAACGTGTATATAAAATTATATAATCTAAAATTGATATTAAATGAAATAATATAAATTAATTAAACCAATACAGTTATTGTAGTATTATCAAAGATTGCAAACACATAATAGTAGGATAGAAATAAAAGAAAAGGCATTAGAATAGCATGTCAGTGGATAGAAACTATCTTCATGGCACACCACAAGTCTCAGCAAGACCTGTCATGTGCCGGTTATTGCTGTATGTAGAATAAAGGCTGGCCCACTGACCTACATTTTGACGAATGAAAATTAACATAGGATATGAGCGTATAAAAAAGTATTTTGTAGGATCTTAATTATAAAAAAATGCAAAATATAAAAATCAGAACAAAATTTGATTATTAACATAATACATTTTCCAGTAGAAAAGCAACTCAATGAAACCTTTAAAGGGAGTACGTTTCCTTATTCGGCTGATTTACACTGCCCCAACTTCTCAACTCGAAATGCAGGGGCGTTTCTTCCCCCTCCCAACTGGGTGACATCACCCCCCCCTTCACTTTTCATGCTGGCTTCCGAACCCCCCCCCCCCTCGACCCACATTCACTGTGTCTTTCCTTATGCATCTATTTTGTAAGAGCTGTAACATACCACAGCTGCATTCAATCTAGACCAAGCAACTAAACCCCCTCTCACAGCTGGAGATCCCTCTGAACGGCACAGATCTCGCTTCTATGCAGGAGATTTAACCGGGACAAAACTGTTATGTTTTCTCATTGTAAATCGTTGCAGTCTTTTTCTGCTGGGGGGTTGAGAGAAAAGCAAAGGGCCCCCTAACTCTAAATCGGGCGGGGACGACCAAATTTGTGTTTTTTTCCTGATTGTGTAACCCCTTCGGGTAATTCTTTTTTTTTTCTGCCTGTAAAATAAAAGGGAGGGTTCCCTTACTCTGATTAGAGACACAGCCCGTGAATTCGACCGGGGGTACAGAAGTAAATGAGCTCTCCTATGAAATCAAGGAGGGGGGACCCGGGGGGTTTCGACCAGGACTGATATCATGTAAACAAAAAAAACAAGATAAGGAATACGTGAATATAAGACCTTTGCTAATGACATCCATTGAAAAGTTGCTTTTTTTCACTGCCCCCTTTCTAAAGACCATTTAAAAATTATAAAACCCCTTAAACTCTATAAAAGAGAGCAGAAGTTCTTAAACCTCAATAAAGCGTTAAATTTTCTCTTTACTATTCACAATGCTCACCCGGGGTCAATCTCAATTTTTTTAAATGTTCAAGAGTTAAGTACATTACTTCATTCAATTAAAACTGTACATTGTTTCTGTTTTTCTCTTCCTACAGAGCTAAACAATTCATTGAGACTCACTTCCTGTCTGATTGAGCATTTGCTTCTTGTGTTGACTCACTTGTGTTTGGACGCCATCGTGGACCATCCTGTGGGTATTTTAGCTCTGGGATTGCTGTCATTTGTAGAACAGTTTTAGCACACAAGTAAAAAGGGGCCCAAAAGGGTTTAGTGCAACGTCTCAACCATTTTTTATTAGTCAACACATGAAAAAAATCACAAAAAAAAAAAAAAACCCTTTTGCCGTCTGGCCATAACTTCACATTCAAGAACCCCTCTCAAACTGGACTTACCTAATGTCCAGCCCAAAATACAGTTTTCTCCCCATCTCCCACGGGTCCGGGTTTCTCTCAAGCCTCGGAGGGCCAGAGCCTCTCTCCGCCCTCTGCTGCTCCACACTGCAGGTACAGACCACCCCCCTGATACCGGGAAGACAGGCTTTTTATGGGTCTGGTAAAACCGGACCTGGAATTGTGGAATCACCACCCACCCAACTGCAGCTTTTCCCAAAAAAAGCCACCCCATAATGCGGGGCACATCCGTTCAAGGATAATAACTCACCGAACCGGGCCCTCATACACGTTCCTATCAGGGTGACCTTGCTTACCCACCTAGTGCAACGCCATGCACTCCAAGGGTCGCTCCTCCCAAAAATTTCCCCTGACCTCTCTTGACCCAGTGATCGAGCTAGACCAAATTATAGTTCATATTCATCACGGGAGACTAGTGTGTAAATTCTCACTGTCTCTTACAAGTCTCAGCCCTCTCCCACAGTACAATGGGTATGGATAAAGTACTAAGTATATCACACCAACTGACAGACGGTCGATAAAGCCCCTGATGAAGTCTTTACAATTCACGATATATTGGCAAAACTTACAAGACCCACATTTAAAGCAGCCATTAGGCTGTCTACTAAGCCAAGTCTTTTTACTACTGGGTGAAATAAAATAGCTCTTCACAAGACAATCCCCCAGTCTTTTCCTCTTACGTATGTAATCTTCGGGGTGGTGGGTAGCATTTATTTTTAGATCACTGTCTTGCATAAGGATCTTCCAGTATTTTTTATTGATTTCCCGAATCTCAGGTACTATGTATTCAAGTTTATGGAATTGCATGTTGTTGATTGAGCCACATAAGCACTGTTCTTTAGTCTGATTGACTATTGGCTTCTGTGTATACCTGATTGATACACTGTGATACGGCTTAAATCTGTCCTAATTGCACCCGTAGGTGGGAAAAAGGACACACCCAAAAATGGGGCCAATTTATTGGGTTTTTAAAAAGGATTAGTTCTTGGGGCCCCCCTTCTATGGACGGGTTTTTTTCCTAAGGCCGGAGAGGCTCCTATGACTCGTTTTTGCATGACTACAAAATTTAATCGTTTTAAAGGGAAATGATTAGTTATATCTTAGAGGATTGGACTTGGTTTTAAGTGGATTTTTTTTATTTATTCAAAGTTTAAGCCAAACTTCATGGGTATTCTCATCATCAATATTTGTTTTTGTTTCCATTTGAAAAGGTTCATCATTGTATTCTAGAGAAGAAAAAAAACTTTAATTTTCCAATAAATATCAAGGTTTCCAAAGACTTAGTTCCCCTTTTTAATGTTGGCCCCTGTGTATTAGTTTGACACCCCCCCCTTTTATAATGACAGAATTTTTTTTCTTTTTTTTTATAAGTAAACAGCTAATTGTAAGTCCTACATTAATCATACTGTATCAAAATAAAACACCCCCATTTTTTACACTAAGGGCCTTAGGGAAAAAATCAAAAGGGTCAAATTTTTTCCTTTATAGTAAACACAATGCTGTTGAATTATTCAAGAATACGTTAGAAAAATTTTTCTAAAAGGGAAAAGAACTTTAATATGTTTCAAATAATTAAATATAAATTATATATATTATATTATATATATATAATAATAATATTTATATAAAAATATACACACACACCACACATTGGGGAAAATAAATATTTGATACACTGTATATATTCAATTTTCCCACCACAAAAAGGAAGGTCTGTGATTTTTATCATAGTACACTAATATGAAACAAAACTAAAAAAGTCCCGAAAATCACATTTTATGATTTGAATAAATTAAAAATTTTTATTTTATTGCATGAAAACCAAGAAAAACGAACTGAATATTTGGGACAAAACCTTTGTTTTCAATTACAGAGGTCAAAATTCCTGTAGTTCTTTACCAAGTTTCAACACTGTAGCCAAGAGTTTTTCCCTTTTCCTCCATACAATCTTCGATCTTTCAGGTTTTTGGTCGTTCTGGGCTACATTGATTTCACTCTTCGATTGGGTTCAGTCTGGGGACGCCTGACCACTCCATGACCTTTAAAAGCTTCTTATGGGGCCACACCCTTGTTACCCTGGCTTGTTTTTCAGGTCATTGTCATGCTGGAAGACCCAGCCACAACCAATCTTCAATTCTCTTACTGAGAAGAAGGAGATTGTTGACCAAAATCTCACAATACATGGACCCAACCATCCTCCTTTCAATACGTTGCAGTATTTCTGTCGCAATTGCAGAAAAGCACCCCCAAAGTATGATGTTTCCACCCCTATGCTTCAAGGTTGAGAAGTTGTTCTTGAAGTTGTACTCATCCCTTTTTCCCAAACACGGCGTATGGATTTTATACCCCAAAAATTTTATTTTGGTCTCTCTGACCACATGACCCCTCTCCCATGTCTTTCCCTGGGTAACCAGGTGGGCATTGGTGAACTTTAAATTTCCTTTATATGTGCGCGTTACAGGGAACCTGTGTGCCCTGCAAATTTTAAACCATGGTGGGGGAGCGTGTTACAACAATAATCCTTTGATACTGTGGTCCTACTTTATTCAGGTTTTTTGACCAAAGGGCCTCCCATTATTCTGGACTGATTCCTGACCTTCTCAAATCATTCAAAACCCCAGGCGATCTTCATGGATCCCCAGACCCAAGGGAAAAAGACAGTCATCTTGTTGAATTTTATTTTCCAAAATTTCACCAACAGTTCAACCTTTTCCCAAGCTTCTTGCCTTTTCATTTGAAAACCTACCTTGTTTAAGTCTACATTTTGGGCCCTGTGCCCTTTGATAGTGTACTCTTTGGGCTTGAACATGGTAAGAGGTTGGGGTGTATTGGTTGGTGGACAAGTCTTTTAAACAGGGATAGATTCAAAAAGTGAAATTTAAAACAGGAAAGAGTGCAGAGTAGAGGGCTTCTAAAGAAAAAGATGTCTGTGACAGCCAGATTTTTGGCGGGTTTGGGAGGATCAAACACTTTTGATGCAAAAAAATGTAAATTCTTGCTTAAAAAAAGTTTAAGTTACCTATGAAAAATAACAGACCTCTCCATTCTTGCAGGTCAAAATTCCCCAAAAATTTCATTGTTGTGCTGTTTTTTTTTATAATTTATAAATTTGACAAGCATAAGGGGCTGGTCATCGAGGGCCAATTGTACCCTGGGCCAGGCTGTGGTAAAGTAAAACGGGTTAAAGGTCTTAACCTTGTTGCAGACATTTATTTTTTTGTAGCATCCCCCCTTAGAGCAGGGGGTGTCCCCCGGCTTTTAATTTGGAGCATCTTAAGTTGGGGGGATGACTGCTCAAACCCTTCCATCCCCCGGGGGTTTTCCCCCGGGTAAAAGCAGAAAGTCAGGTATGCTATGGGGTGGTGTGTGATTTCCCAAACCTAGTTGTGTGGAAAGTCTGCTGGCTATCTACCCCAAAAAAACTATTTTAAAAGCATCCCCTATCACTGCCCGAGACCTTTGGGTTTACTTACAAGTGTATTTAACCTGGTGCAGCCTGATCAAGGCTGCCTTTCTCTTTTTTTGCACCCTCGAATACAAGCCTTCATGTTATCGCGGACTTAGCAAAAAAACCCATTTAAATTTGAATTTTGTCGTGTCTGTGGTCCCCGTGACGGGGCTGACCCCCCCATTTTATATATATTATAATATTATATATATATATAATATATATTAATATATATATAAATATATATATAAATAATATATATATAAACCGTCCCAAAAAGTTTAGGGGGCCAAACCCCGACAATTTTGTGTTTTCCCCTAAACCATACTTTTATTTATCAAATATTGCAAAATGAATAAAATTAGTCCAACATTGACAAGGTTAGAAAAATGATTTATTTGAAAAAAATTTTCTACTTTAAACTTTCTTTCGCAAAGAATGCTCCCTTTACAGCAATTACAGCATTGCAGACCTTTTGGGATTTTACTGTTAATTTGCTGTGGTAGATCGGAGAATTTTTACCCCATGGGGGGGGTTCCCAAAGCTGCTCCACAAAGGCTTAAAGGAGTTTTTCCCCATTACGAGCTTTCAGCTGTCGTTTTCCCCCGGTAAGTTGAACTGAAAAGGGGGGTGGGTTTTTGTTGGGTTTTTCTTTTTCTGCTCCCTCTCCCCCCTCCCCTCAGCACACAAAGGGAAACTACGTAAATTCTATACAGGGGGGGGGGGGGGGTTTTCTCCCAAGTTTTACCCTTTTGTGGCCTGGGCCCAGGTCTGGTTTTCAGGAAAGGGCCCGATCTAAAGAGTGTAAGAGGTCTGTGAAGGGTGCTGTGAAAGCTAATAAGCGAGGGATGGCATTTGTTCCATATCCCCCCGCTTAGCTTTTCAAGTTTTCCCCATCTCCAGCAACAACAAGGGGAAATGTTACTATAACTCAGGATGTCTCACTAATACAGGGACATGAAAATATTCACATGCCTATCCGACGTATTAGTATTGGGCCCAGTTTTCCAAAAACATATCCGATTTTTGTAACAGACATGTCACTTCTGTCACATCTATCTGTGTAAAAGAGCAGGGGGAAGCAGGGACACACAAAGGGGTTTAAACCAGGCTGCAAAGGACACAGACGCCCGAGTCCTCCCCCCCCCCTCCTTCCACTCCAGAAGCCAAAATTTTGCAGGGGGGGCTCTCCCCCCGACCGTCTTCAAAGGGGAAAGAGTCATTTAGGGCCCGACAGCCATTAAGATAAGGACCAAAAGGGCGGCTACTAAGAATCTGAGAAGCTGATGTATAATACAAAAAGGGCTACTCAAAATCATAGGACATTTGTAAAGAACATATATTGCAAAAACTTCTTGTTTTTTAAAGATCTTTAAAATTTAAAAACCCCCCATTGAAACGAGACAACCCCTTTAATGGGGATTTTTTTCAAACATACGGGGCCAACTCCCACAACAACTCAAAAGGGTTGGGAACCCGGTGACTGTTTCTGGCCCCTTCCCAAATTTCAAAAGGAGAAAAACTACTTTTGCCCCTTTTTTCCCAAATATTTTTGGGGAAAAATTTGGGGGAGTGTCTTTGGGTCATTGTCCTTTGCGGTTAAAAATTTGGGTCCCAAACCAAGGGGGCCCTCCACAGGGTATGGCATGGGGTTTTCAAAAAAGGGGTGATAGCCCTTTCCTTTTTCAAAAAATCCCTTTTTTTCCTTTTTACAAAAACTCCCACTTTACCAGCCCCCAAAGCAACCCCCGACCCTCAACATTACCCCCCATCATGCTTGGTTTTAAAAGGGAACAGCATCTTTTCACTCCCCTTCCCCGCATCTTTTTTAGTTGTTTGTTCTGCGTCTCACAAATGGTTTTTCTGGGGGTGATGCAAAAAACCTCAAAATTCGGTTTGTCTGTCCCCCAACCCCTTTTTTTTCCCAAATTTTTCCTCTGTCCAATTTCTGGTTTTTTTACCCCCTATTTAAACTTTTCCTTTTTTTCCGTCCCCAGATTAAAGGCTTTTTCTTTGCCATTTTGCCCCTAAAGGGCCCAGCTCCCGTCGCCTCTTCGAGCTTTCACTGGCTTTTTGCGGGTACTATTTAATAAAGCTCCCGGTGAAACCTTGAGGCGTCAATTCTCAAAAAAGACTCTAATGTACTTTTTTTTTGGTCAGTTGTGCAGGGGGGGGCCTCCCATTTCCCTTTTTCTATTTGGTTAGACCTGTTTTGCTCTCCTCTGAAGGAAGTAGTTACCCCATTGTAAAAAACTTCAGTTCCTTGAAATTGCACGCTGGAAAAAGCCTTCATCTCTCGAACAAAAACACTGTTGAGTTTACATGAAAGTTTTTTTTTTATGGCCATTTTGAGATTTTAAAATGAACCAACAATTAACGCCCCAGTTTCTCAACTACTCAAAAAAAGGTCAGTTTTTACTTCTTTTATCAGCAAACTGTTTTTACTTGCAACATCTTGACAAGGGTTTTGGGGGTGTTAAAATATCCAATACAAAGATCCCCCTTTAAAAAGGAGGGGTTTCTACAGGTGGTGCCCACAGACCTTTTTCTTTTCTCTCCTTTTTGGCTTTGTTTTTGTTGCTTTTCCTTCTGCCTGTCTAAAACCCCCTAGAGTACTAAAGGGGAATACAACCCACGAACTTGCTCAGATAGTGCAGCTCATAAAAGTGGCATATCCATGCGAGCTGAGGCAAGAAGATTAGCTGCGTCTGTCAGCATGTCCTCATGGGGCATTTTAAAAGAAACATAAAGGGGCCATAGAGGGGAACAACAAAGCGCAGGCCACTACCCCCCCTTTGTGCAAGGGGGAATTGGAAGAGCAATGCCAGAGCCCCCGCAAAAAGATCCCCAGTAGGTCACTAACTTTCCTGTGTCTGTCAAACTGTCAGAGATGACTCCCTGAGGAGGTATGGACCACTCCACAAGTCGTTTGACTTATAGCCCAACATCGTACATAGAGATTGGTATTTGCCAGATAACACCAAGATTGGCAGTTACGCCATTGGTGCCCTGTGCACGTCACAGATGACAGCAGGTTCACACTGAGCACATGTGACAGACATGACAGAGTCTGGAGATGTGGGAAATGTTCTGCTTCCTGCAACATTCTCCAACATGACCGGTTTGGCAATGGGTCAGTAATGGTGTGGGGAGGCATTTCTTTAGAGGACCACACAGCCCTCCATGTGCTAGCCTGACAATGCTAGGCCTCATGTGGCTGAAGTGCATCAGCAGTTCCTGCATGATGAAGACATTGATGCTATGGACTGGCCTGCCTGTTCCACAGAAATGAATCCAATAGAGCACATCTGGGACATCATGTCTCGTTCCATCCACCAATGCCACATTGAAACCACGGGAACTGTCCAGGAGTTGACTGATGCCTTAATCCGGGTCTTGTAGGAGGTCCCTCAGGAGAACATCCGTTGCTTCATCAGGAACATGCTCAGGCATTGTAGGAGGTCATACAGGCACGTGGGGCCACATATGCTACGGAGCCTCATTTCCTTGTTTTGTGACAATTCCACTGAAGTTGGATCAGCCTGAAAGTTGATTTTCCACTTTGATTTTAAGTATCACTCCAAATCCAGACCTCCATTGGATATTCATTTTGATTTTCATTCATCTTTTTAGTTTTTATTGTTCTCCATGCATTCCACTATGTAATGAATAAAGAATTGCAACTGGAATATTTCATTAACTGAGATCTCCTCCACTCTCTCCAGCCTCAAAAGCAATCTGAAAACCCATCTCTTCAGGATTGCCTATAACCAACAAAAACCTTGCTGTCACCACACCCCCACACACAGGGCCGCCCCTTACCTTCTGTCTCTTCCCAACTTCCTTGTAGATTGTAAGCACTCACAGGCAGGGACCTCTCTCCTTCTCTACCAGTTGTTAGTTATTAATTTGTCACCTTTTTACTTGTTTGACCTATGTTAAGTATGCAACCCGAATGTACAGCGCCCTGAAACCAAGGACGCCCTAAAATAAATAACAATAATAATCTAGGATGCGGTATTTTAGTGTTCCCTTTATTTTTTGAAAATAGATGTAATATATATATATTTAATATATATATAATATATATATATATATATATATAAAATATATATAATTATAACTCAATTCTCCTCTCACCTGGGATAGAGCGATGCACCGCCTCCATTCTCCTCTGTTTTTCTATTTCCTTCTGATATTTTTTCAAACAGGATGTCACTACTGAAGTAGGAATAGTGATAACTGTTATATGAATTGATAATCAAGGCATCCATTTTAATTTACTGTCAGCCATTTTGTGAATCTGTTCGAATCTAACTGTTTTTGACAAATTGTTTCTGATGCATGCTTTTGCATTTTGCCAGTCATTCAGGTTGGCAGGCAAATGAACTGATCTTTGATAAAATACACATAGCAAGTTTGTTCTAACTGCTCAGTACATTTGCACTAGATAAACAGACCATATTGATTTATACACACAGAAATTAGTTAAGCTACATTTAGTGAATCATATGCCTTTTTATTCTGACTAGATGTAATATGTGGACTTTTAAATCATACGATGTACATAACCCCAAGATAATGGGAGTCTGGCTGCGGCCACTGCGGAAGAGCCGCCGGCCGCCGCGCCCGCAACTGAGGGCCGCAGTGAGCCGGGATGCTCCGCAGCGGCCGCAGCCAGACTCATAGATGTCTCATGTCTGCGTGCGCACTTGCAGGCAACTCCGGCCGCTCACTGCCCGCCTCTAGACCTGGCTGTTACTTGCTTGTGGCTGCCTACGGAGCATCCTGGCTCAGTTGCGGCCGGCGGCCACATGTAGTGGTCGCAGGCACAGCTCGCCCTGTGACACATCTTTTACAGTACTTGCTGGCCGCTGCGGAGCCGTAGTTAGTCTGTGCTGGGTGGCCAGGCTGTGTGACAGTGTGTGATGTCATGGTTACATGTGAGGAGGCGGGGCAGGACGACGTGCAGTCGTACACGCAGGGAGGGGGCAGTGAGGAGCACTAGCTCCACATTGAGCAATAGAGACGTTCACTGGCTCCAATTCCCCAGTCCTGCAGCCTTACCCACGCTGACCGGGCCTCTCCAGGAAGCCGGCTCTGCTCCTGCAGGTTCTACTGTAATAGTAAGTAGATGGTAACTTCACTGATTGGTCCCTTGCCACTTGTCAGCCTGGTAGTAGGAAGGCAAGGCCCAAGGGAAGTACGTACATAGCTTCCAACCTCTCTTGGGCCTTGTTCTCCCACGTACCTCCCTTGGTGCCTGCTCGCCCGCCACGTACCTCCCTTGGTGCCTGCTCTCCCACCACGTAACCCCCCTTGGTGCCGCTCGTCCGCCACGTCCCCCTTGGTGCCCCCCGCCCACCCGACCTCCTTGGTGCCGCCGCCCGCCCCGTACCTCCTTGGGGCCTTTTCGCCCCCACATACCCCTTGGTGCCTTTGCCCCCCCGTCCTCCTTTGGGGCCCGCCCCCCGCCACGTACCCCCCTTGGGGCCCCTCGGGCCCCCCCGTACCTCCCGGTGCCCGCTTTTTTCTATCCCCTTTGGGGCCCCGTACCCCCACGTACCTCCCTTGGGGCCTGCTCGCCCGCCCAAAAAACCTCCCTTTGGGGCTGCTCCCCCCCTCCCCCTTTTTTTCCCCCCCCCCCCTCCCCGGGGCCTGCTCCCGCCCGTATCCCCTTGGGGGTCTGCCGCCGCAGTACCTCCCTTGGTGTGCTGCCCGAGTATTTCCTTGGTGCCCGCCTCCCCCCATAACTCCCTTTTGCCCGGGCCGCCGCCCCGTCCTCCCTTTGGGGCCTGGCCGAGTTCCCCCCTTTTGTGCCTGTCGCCCCCAGTACCCCTTGGTGCCCCGCCCCCCCCGCCCCGACCCCCGGGCCCCCCCGGGCCCCTCCTTTTGGTGGCCCGCCCCCCCCCATCCGTTCCCGCCGCCCCCAAAGTACCTCCCCCTTGGGCCCGCCCAATTTCCTTGCTCCCCCGGTGCCGCCCCAATGCCTTGTTTCCTTGGTCCCCTGCCTCGTATCCCATGCCGCCCTCGTGTATGACCTCCCTTGGGGCCTGCCCCATGCCTATCCCCCCCTTGGTACCTGCCCGTACGTATCCCTTTTTTCATGCCCGCCGGGCCCCCCAGTACCCCCCTTTGGGTGGTCCACCTATGTGGGGTGGGGGGGCCTTTTGCCAGGGGTTTTTTGAGTCCCCGTCCCGGCCCCGGTTAGAAGTAAATCTCTCACATTAACCATATAAAAGAGCTATGAAGGTTAAAATTGTTTTTATTGATCGATCAAGAATCCTGTCACTGTGTCTTTATTTTCGCGTAAAGAGGAAAAAGTTAAAGCAAAGTGCCACAACAACTACTACGCCAGAAGGGGGCGCTGTCCCCGTAAAATGAGGGGCCCAAAAAGGGAAAAGAAAGTGGCAAAGATTGGAGATGGCGTAGTGTTGGATTCCAATTTTTTTTTTAAATGTTAGCAATATCCTTAGGAAAAAGAAATTGGACACCCATTTTAATCAAGAATTAAGCTATTTGTACATTTTACAACTAAGAGCATTTTGCTTGAAATGCATCAGGGTTGTGTGCATGTTTTTTGCTATGGATTTTAAATGTATTGAATCAACACTCAGTTTTATGTGGGTGCTGAATTACACATTATACTTTGGATTTGTATATTGTGCTTGTAGCATCATGTGTTTTTTTGGTTTAAATTCATAAATGAAGAGTGCTTTTGTATTATATGATCACTCATATAACTTTGAAAACACCAAAAAATTAAAGTTAATTATAGGTACAGTTATTTGTATAGTGACACTCAAACAACTAAACTTTTTGTGTTTTCAATCTTACTAATGTAATTTACCATTCGAAAAAACAGATGGCCTCGAAACCTATATATGGCACAGCCTTTTTTCCTGATATTATCCGTGAACAACTTATCGCAAAAGTTAACAAAGAAAAACTACAAAAAGGTTGTCTACTTATCTATAAAAAAAACTTACCGTTTATTAATAGTACGCTGAAAAATATACACGAGATGAAAAAAAACTTACATATATCTAATAAGGTAAGCCTACCTAGACAGACGCGGAGGGCAGTACCAGTCCCGAAAAAGACGACCCCGCCAAGATCCTACAGAGATACACTAACCAAAATTATATCTAAAATCTACTACAGTGTACTAAATACCCACAAGTTGTCAACAAAGAAATATTAAGTAATGCCGTAAATACCTATACAAAGATAGTCTCAAAATACTGATGCACGATCAAGGTCCCAGTAAAGTACCTCGCAAAGCAATTGGTCAGGATATATATTGTTCCAGTCTATGTCCTACGCGTTTCCCCCCCTCCCGCTAAAGTATGATTAGGGTTCATCAGGTACTTATGCGTTTGTGGACAAAACAACCTCTTCAAAAAATGGTATCTCGTTCAGAGATTCCATCTTATACAGTAAAGTGTACTTAGATCTGCATCGTAATTATGATAAATACAATAAGTAGGCATAACCAAATTATGAGCCAATATGGGAGGTGTCTCATCAATAAGTCTAATGAGTGCTTTATTTGTTGATAGAAATGTAGACCATGCATATATATCAGTACACCACAAACCCGTACACAATATCAGTGCCGCCAAAGTTCGATATTCTAGATAAAACATACTAATATACTATGTATCCAGTTTACAGGGCAATATCCTAATTTGTTCCTTGGTACAGCATAACGATTCTTCACTTACTCATACCTGCGCATTGTATGGATATCATAAATCCAGGAATATTAACAATATCAAAATAGATGCTACCATTGTAGAAGTGACCAATTGTAGCCACCTGGGAGATATCTTGTCAATGTTAGATGATACAATTTGGTCTGTCAAGATATGTACTTCTATATCACATATACAACTCACGAGTACCCACTCACAAGTCGCTGCTAGCCGATATTTGATGTTCTAAACAAAACAATATAAGAGTATTTCAATCAGCTAGGTGTCCAAACAAATAATTGTGATTCCCCCCCTAAAAACCAATAGCCACGTAACCCATATTCATACCTACGCAGTAAAAAAAATCATGGATGCCGAGGATTTCCCAGGTTTGTTTGATAAACAAATTATCCTCCCATTTCCCTCAGATGCAATGGTTACCATAAGGAAGTCAATCTCACAGTGGGCTGGCGGGTTTATATAGAAAAGCATCAAGTCATAGCAAGTAAGCCAATTGAATTAGGGTCACCCAGAAACAATCACTCCTTGCGCTTTAGTAACTCACCTCCGGTTGTATCTGCCTCTAACTTCCGTTCTGCGTCCAAAACTATCTATCTCAACCTCGCGTCGTTACGCGAGGAAAGGACGCCAACAAAGGCTTCCCGGACATGCGCAAAACATCCGGCGCCGGCGCTGACTTGAAATCCCGGACATACACAGAGCATGACTTCACGTTTTCCCCTGCCCGTAGTCCAGCAGCCCAACTCCGATCGCGCAACAGCCATAACGCCTATATCCACTAGCGGTTTCCAAGCTAGGTCCCCGAGCGACAAATCATTGGACCACCCTCCACTACTTCTGCACACCCAGAAACACCCAGTTCCTATTCCAAATATCCATAGGCCCTTGTAACTATATGGGTTTGTTATCAATAGCCAGACAGAAACAAACCGAACTTGAGGTATATGCTATCGGATGCATATTAGAATACAGATGATAGCTGATAACATACAATCATCAAGACAAGTCCTAATCCCAAATTGGCTAAAAAAAAAAAAAACTCCACATATTTTCTCAGAATCAACTGATGCAGAACGAGTAACGCTTCTGGTAGAGAGCCCCATTGGATACAATGTCGGTCAATCTATAAATCCTCTGTCTCCCTTTTGGAGAGGGATTTTTGTCCTCATAGTCACCCCTTCATGAAATCCATTGGGACCCACCTCCAACACAAAAATGATAGCGAGGACCGATTCACCTCCAGTGCATCTCGGAAACCATGTGTCGGGCAACCGATGTATCCCGTGCATGCTCCACCGTCACCGATGTCTGCTCCAAAATCCTCCGCCGAAACTTCTAGACGTCTTTTCCCTCATATGTTTACCACAGGGACACGTGTGCACGTGATACACCACTCCTTGGCTTGCAATAGAGCAGAGAAGTCCAATAATTTTATTGAATCTATTGGTCTTAGGGTCCGAAATCCCGCTTGCTCCAGCTGAGATTTACTTTTCAAAGCCTTGCACTACCGCACCGTATCGTGCCTAGAATTTTACTCCGTCCTACCAGTTTTCGATTTTGGACGGTGGAGGAAAGCATAGAGGCCCTCTTGAACTAGGCGATCGTCTCAAAATTTCAATTCGCCTCTTCTATTGAGTAATAGTTGGTCGAGGATCAATAAGATCCTGCAATAATAGGATCCTGCCGTTAGGAGTCGTTGCCCAAGAAATATTGTCCAGATCTCTCCTATCTCGCCTCATCCATGTCTAGCGTTCCCTATATTCGAGACTTAGATCATGTTTCCTCCGTCCTCTTGCGTTCAACAAAAACGATTTCTTTCCTACCGTCCAAGGCATGTTTTACTAGCTTTCGTCGCAAGTACATCCCCTTGGGGACCCTCTATCCCTAAACTTCTTCCTCACTGGTCCGCCTCATTTTTATAGTCACTCAGATCCGAACAATTCCTCTAAATCTGACGTACTGGCCTTTGGGAATCCCTCTTCTTTAAAGGGGAGGAGCAGACCGTGCTCCAACTTCAAAGGCTGTTTCCCAGCCGTGGAGGATTTGCCTATACGCCATCGTTTCCCTTTCCTAATCACAATGTCCACAAAACATAGGTTCCGTCTCTTGCTGTTCTCCCGAGGTGAAACGGTCCCAATGATCGTTGATGTTTAAACGTTCCACTAATTATTAACATTTCTCTTTTTTCCCGACAGATATAAATAGACATCACGTTGTAGCCTCCCAACCACAGGGACGATACATCGGATGAAAGGTCCGCAAAATCATCAGAAAACACAATCACCTCTCCAACAGCCCAGGACAAGTTGGCAGAAGGTATGTGGGAACGCACAGGAATTTACCCATGGTTGTGCCCCGGAGCGTGGAAAGAGGTACCCCTTAAAATAAAAAAATAATTTATGTGTGAGGACAAAATGTAAAGTGTCCAGACAAAGTTTATTGTGCGATTGTAAGAAGGCCAACTTCGTGGTGATGAAAAAACTCTACAGCTTTCAAAACCCGTCCCAGAGGGATCGAACTGTACAGTGCCTCCACGTCAATGCTGCACACGGAGGGCATCTTCCTCGACATCTGATGTCCCAATTCTGTGCAGCAAATCCATCGTATCCTATATAAGAGCGGATAGGAAGGACAAACGGATGAAGGATTTGGGCCAAATAGATACCCAGATTTTTGTGTTAGACAATGTTAGGCCCGACTCAATGGTCGCGCACTTAGGGGGACTCAGGCCCCTTAAGGATTTTTGGCAATCCATAGAAGTAGCTAGTCGTGGTGTTTTACAATATAGGAAACGTCATATTCCTTTTTATCGCTCACTCCCCTCCTAGTGCCCTGGTCCAAAATGGTTTTTAACTCTCCGCAAAAATTTTCTGTAGGATTATTCTCTGGTAGGAACCTTGCATATCCATCCCTGGCTCTTAGACCGTAACTCACTCCCTATAATCTGTGTGATTCAACAATACACCAAATTCCCCCTTTGGTCCCGAAGGCTTTATTATCAAGCAGCTTCATCAGACTCCAATTCTTAAGGCTACTGATGTTTCCCTCCTTAGGATAGATTATAGTCCCTGTAGAGTCTTCCAGCATTTTTTGATCAGATACTTAATCTCTTCAATTACTATCACTAACTACCTAATAAAGATTGTCAATGTTTGTTGTCATTAATAGGTGGATTTTTTATACTTTTTCCCATTTGCCATCAAAGAGAACGTGGGACCCGTTTGACCTATCCCTGCATTTTCTCCAATAATGACTCTAATAGTCTTACAATCAGTGAGGTTCATTAGATCCAGTCCAAATTCCAGACATGTTGTCCTCTCATGTGCATGCATTTAAAAAACTTTTCCATTTTAGCCTCCTCCCAAATAGATGCTATAGTTCTTTTATCCAATCAAAGGTGCAAAGGGTACACTCCTACGAAAGATAAGCCCTTAGTCAGGAAACGATTTGCTTCCACCTCTGAGAGAGTTACTACTTGACAGATTATAATATGGGGACATGCTAGCACTATTCTCACTTGATGTTATTGCGTGGCCCTGGAAGGAGATCCTCCATCTAAAAAACAGGAGAAGGGGGGACTATCCGGGGTGCGGGGGCCCATATGGCGGCCGCTTTTTAACATAGCTCGGCAGCTTCTCCCAGGTGAATCCGTCACCATCCACGGCATCGCTAAATAGCCCCTCGCTAAATCACAAAGTACCCAGAAATAGCAGCGTGTATCGAGAAGCGATAGAGAGCCCTCTCCTACCATACGCCGTGTGTCTAGGAGGTTGAGCACGCCTCGCTGACCCGCACGGCAACGACCGCAGACTGCACAACCAAGCCGAGACGACCAGACTCCGCACGCGTCCGCCAGTATCGGGGCATTGAGGAGAGTCCCCCCTACAACCCGGGTTACCCGCACACAGCAAACGCACCAGGAATACCCCACTCCCGCCGTAACGGCGGCGCGCTTGGGGAAATAGAAGAGAGCGAACAACTGGACCTACAGGCATCCTGAGCCGCTTCCATTCGCCGCGCGGACATCCGAGGGGACGGAACATTCTCCTGCACCTCCCCGCAAGCAGACCGGCGACTGATCGCGCGGAGGTCGCATGAAACCGAGGCGGGTGAGGACAGAGAGGCTCCGTCGGTGGGCGGCAGCAGAGTCCCGGTGTCAGACCAGCAGTCACTCCGGCCCCTCCTAGACCCGCACCGAAGAGGCCCGCACCTCGCCCGTGTGGAAGTCCGCCTTCTGCCATAATAAGGTTGAGATCGCTCGCGTGGGGGTACACGAGTGACTTACCACCGGGACATATAACACCACCCTGGATCATCCCCCACCCCCCCGACACCGGACCCCCGCGTGGGTTGCCTTTGACGGAACACCCGCCATTTTGGTTGCGAGCACGGCCGGGCGTTTGGTATTTGAGAGCAGCCATTTTTAACTACCCTGTCAGGATAATACGTCCGTTTCAACCACATAAGATTATCAGCCCGTTGTGATATCCCAAGGGCAAGCTGCCACCTCGGGGCGCAACAATTACAACATCAAATAAGCTCTTCACAACGCTGCAAGCCGCCTTCCCCCACTTTTTTAACGGACCCTTGGGATTTCTCTGACCCCCTTTTTAACAAACTGACACCTGCAGAACACGAAACAAGGGGCACTGAAACTACCCTACCCTTACCGTTTGGGAGAACAGGGCTCACCTCCCTTTCCACGAGCACTGCCTCCACTGCCACCTGACAAAAAAATTTAAAACCTAGCTTTGAACCAGACAACCCAGACTTACCCTACAGAGTTGCAGACAAATTCCAGGCTTGCAATACCTGAGCCCCTGTGGATACGTTTTTATATTTGGCCATATCCACCACCCAGCACCAAACCAGCACAGGCTCTAATACAATACGCTACTGCCACCTAGTGGCCATCTATGTTATCACTAGTTTTTTGGCCTTACTTAAGGTCACAAATCGACTTCCATTCTCATGCTTTAGATGGACAGCAAGCAAAAAAACAAAAACGCTGGAGTGAAAATCTGCTTATTACTTGACCTTCGGGGACTCAAATACGATGCAACATTAAACCTATTCTTACTAAGTACCCTGGCTCCAGTCCGAAAGCCACATATTGACCATTTAACAACCGTCTACTCCTCCTCGCACTGTCAGCTCAGCTTAGGGGGCTATGAAGAAATATTCACCCCAGCCTCCACCCCCCAAAGGAAAACAACACAAAAACCGAACCCATCCAAGAAACGTGGCACCACTTTTAAACTTGCGCTCTGCAACCAAGAAACTCCACTCACCAAACCATGACGTCGTCCCCATCTCGCACGGAGATCATGACAACACCGTCCAACGAGGAATCACATGCAACTCAATGGTCCTCCTCCTCGAGTCCAACTGACTCTCCTCCACATGAGCACCTACAAGCGCACTCCATTGCACAGGAGGTCTCTAATCTACTCATGCCCCACTTAGACAAAAGGCTCGACCTCCTCCAGGCTTCAGTTAACTCTGCTCTGAACCAGGTCACTTCCAACACGCAACGGCTGACCGAAATGGAGACTCGCACAGCCTCCTGTGAATCAGATATACTACAGGTCCAGCAAGACTCCTCACATCACGATCGACAGATCCAAATGCTACAAGAAAAAATCGAAGAGCTAGAGAACAGAAGTCGCAGGAGCAATTTGAGATTCATTGGCATTCCGGAGTCTATAAGGGGGGAAACCCTGGAGAAATTCGTGGCTCAGGACATTCCATCCACCCTGGGGCTATCATTCTCCCAAGTTTTGCCAGTTACGGAAAGAGTGCACCGCCTGGGGGCGATGACCCGGGAAGATCAAGCGCGCCCTAGACCCACGATAGCGAAATTTCTTCATTATGCTATGAAAGATCAGGTCTTACGTGCTTACCGCCAACGCAGAGTGCTTGAAGTACAAGGCCACAGAATACTAATATTTCAAGACTTTTCTGCAGCAGTTACAGCCAAACGCCGCCAATTTTCACCGATTTGCAAACATCTGCTGGATAACAATCATAGGTTTCAACTTCAATACCCGGCCAAACTGAGGGTGACAGTCAGTGGCCAAACACTATTCTTTACTGATCCCGCTCGAGCAGCAGCACACTTCCACCTGGATCTGCAAAACCCAGACGGTTGACTGTTCCCCCATAGTTGACCTCATCAACATTACTTAAGTTGATCTCATCTAAAAAGCTAGGTGTATATAGTTTTTCCCACAAAGTACCCCACGATGGTTAATATGCTTAAATGTACTTGCATTTTATTTTTCTTACATGCTTTTTTTTTTCCTTTTCTTCCAGCTGACCCTTTTCCCCCCCTCTCCCCGGGGACTCGTGACTGACTGCCCCTCCTGACGCCCCAAGGGGGCCCTGCTCGTGGGACGGGCTACCTGGTCTCCAAGAGAAAACCAAGCCCTATCAAAACCCCTAGACAAGGGTAGGAAATGAGTAATTTACAAAAACGGGGGGCCCCCGGGGCAGCCCCAAAACCAAGACACTTTTCAGCTCCTCTCCGGAAGTAGCAGGCTTAAAGACCCATAAAGCGCGGGAGAATACCTCACACATTTTTAAAAAATTTCGCCAGACATTACATTTTTTTGCGGGAAAAACCCCATGGGGGGGGGGGGAGGGGGAACCCCAAAAAGCTCCTGGATAGCACACCCTGCGCTACGGCGAATAGCCCCCCAAAACTAAGGAGTTGCTATTATCTTAGCACCCTTTAAAAAAAAATCAGGAATTTGCAGCCCCCCGAGGGGGCCGGGTTCCTATATTTTTTCAGTAAAATCAACCAACCAAGTCCCCCCTAGTAAATGTTTTTATGACCTAAAAAATTTTGGGGGGGGCCGAATTCATTTTCAAACTTCTTCAACATTCTTTCCAAAGACCTAAAAACCTGAATGGGGGGGACCTTAATGGGGCTCTTCCCTCCCCCTGGACAGAAATCAAATTTCCCACACATGAAACCGAACGGACAAACACCCTTCAATTTTTATCAATACTTAGGTCTACACCGCCCCCTGGAGGATAGAGCATAGGGCCCGAAAGGATTTTAAAAAAACCCACTTTTCACCATTCACCACACTTATCCGCATGACTTTTTTCCTGCGGGCAGATTCCTTGGCCCAATATAAAAAAATTTCCCAAATAGAAGAGATCCAGATTTCAGACCAAATGCCCATACGGCTGCAAACTGTGGTTGAAAATCATCCCGAGAAATTTAAATAGGGTTGGAATTTCTTCCTACTTTTTCCCAGTCAGTAGACTTTCAGTCGTACCTCCAAACAAATTGGAATAACTTCTTAGATGATCACTCAGGAGCCCCTGTCCCAACTCCCCCCATTTTGGCAACATCTAAAAGGGGGATAGAGGGGCCATTCATGCCCACTGGCCTCAAGGAAACGACAAAAAACAGGTATATAAAGCACTACACGATGACCTGCTAAAGGCTCATAGGGACATGCTAGAATACCCAGACATGGAGCATAAACAAATATACATGGAGGCAAAGAGACTTCTAGATGCACATACACTGGCCCCGCCCAAAAGGCAAGCAAGTTCAACCTCGAAACTATTTCTTCCCTTTGGGGAGGGGGAAACAGGGAAAATTTTGGCACGTTTAACTAAACCAAAAAACCAAACAGTTAATCCTTAGGGTAAAAGCCACCCCAAAAAGGGAATTATTAGGGGAAATAAAAAGAAATCCTAGGGCTTTTACTCACTTTTTTACACCAAGCTTACGAAGACCCCCTACGATTCACAACGACGCATACCTCCTTCAAATAAAAACCCAACCCCCCTAATTAAAAACCAAA